>CM044011.1:52743690-52898263 GCA_024085815.1 Flaveria linearis | reverse complement strand
TATCTAATTTTTTTTGTTAAAATATTAAACAATAATGTTTGTTTTGGATTGTTTCATGTGATGCTTCTATATTTTTATATATTAGAATAATTATTCAAACATACTTTTATTTATTTACTAAAGCATACTACTAGTTTATGTTTTGGCCAGATGATCGTTGAACGTGCTTTTGATAATGATTTCACACCAGATTCCTCAAGTTATAACTATGTCTAATAACTTGGGGATTAAGTAGTGATAGAAAAGTAAACACAAATCAAACACAACCCATTAGCAAAAGGATTTGTAAAGATGAAGAATAATGCTCAAAAATAACAAAGATAAGCTCCTAGCAATACACAATCAGTCAGTGAAAAATCAGTAATGTCATTAAAGTTTCAAGAGTTACAAATAATCAACAAAGAAACATATTTATACAGGATCTAGTTTCGCATACTATGAAACTTTCATGCACTATGACATGTGAAACTACCGGGCGAAACTGCATGCAGTTTTGCCTGTCACAGAATACAAAACAAGACAAAACTAAACTAGATCGTATTACAATAATATCTAAGCTATAACAAAACATTGACTAAGCAATAAGTACAGCAAGGTGAATACCACCCTATACTTGATCATCAATTACTCTCCCTAGTGGGTATTCACCTGCCGGGTCTTAAGGGTCCTGCTCCAGCCTTTGTTTTCTCCATCATCCTAGCCAAATCTCTTACTTTGTCTCTAGATCATCATGTTTCTACACGCTCTTTTCAAGCTACGTAATCTCAGATCTCACTTCCCGATCTTTGTTTGCTACCCTCTCAAACAAGCTGGCCTCCGTCTTAGTCTCTTCTCCTGCCCCAATTTTATCTGATTCTCACACAACCCTTCAGATCATCATCAATGAGAATACCTCCATAGGATCAAACAACCTTATTTCATCTTCACCTTCACCCTCTACTACTTCACCTATTTGGTTATCATAAAACAATTCTCGAACTTCTGCAGTCTAGAAGGTTGTTGATCCGGTATCCTAACCCTGTTGACGATCTTAGTAGGCTTGAACTTCATCACAATCTTTCCTTTTCCTGTCTCCCTGTCCAAATCCTTCTTCAACCTCCTCCTTTTAGGCTTCATGATCCAAAACAACAAAGTTGTCTTGAACGCCCTGACAGATCTCATGTTTTAGCATAGTGTCACGTTCACTCAAACCAAAACCTAGGAGTGGGATCTCTGCAAGTCCTCTCAAATCCCACTTAGGAAGGGTTTTAAAAACGCCTTCCTTTTATACAATATGAGATCCCCTGTTAGGGATCCGGGTGTAGATCGACACACAAACACAATCAAACTGCGAGAGAAATAATAACAAAGATAAACACGCGAGATTTACGTGGTTCGGTCGATGTGACCTACGTTCACGGACTGCAACCAGGATAATACTTTTATTGTTTTCTCTGTCTCACTCGTAAGAATTACAAGTACAATACACAATATAAATAGGCAAAATTAGGGTTTATAACTTAATCACTAAGAAAACCTTAATGGGTAAAAATTAAATAAAATGGGCCAGGTCTTTAATTTATTAATCTCCACTAAGTTGTCTTTTAACCCAAGCCCAAATCAAGACTCCACAAACCCAACATCTCCACTTGGAGGCTTGATCATCTTTAACTGCCTTCCGATGTGAACACTTGTACCTCTTGTAATCTTCCTCGTCTTCCTGGTTGCAGCGGCTTTCTCATCATTAACCTGAAGGCCCGTTAAAGCTCCCCCGAGCTTCAACATATCAGTCACGGCTGTATCTGCCCCTGACCTGTTCACCGTCCCTACCTGCTGCCACTGAAACAAACTACCAGACCCTGGAATAGCCTAAGAACAAACACTCTTCATATTTAGCAAGTAATCCTCTAGAGAGATTTTATCAAATGGAATATTAGTTCTCTTCAACCCACTGTCGTCTAGGAGCTGTAACTGAAGCACAACCTGTGCTCCCACTGCCACAAAATCCTTTAACTGGATTTCCTGAACTCTTCTATGCATATTCACTTTGAATCTTTCCTATGACTCTAGGTTTCTTACTTGCAAAGCAAACCATCTTCTACCCATTAGATTTTGTGAATTGGATTTTAGTCTTTTACTGAACTGGAACATCACTTCCTTCAGATGGTAAACTGGCCATATACAATGAGCCCATTTTCTTTCCACGAGCAATGACAAGATTCCCTTTAACACTTTCCACTACTTATTCCCGAACTTAACCTCAGACCTGTTCATCCAACTGACTGATAGAAATCAACTGTTTCTTCAAATCAGGAATCACTCTGACATCTTTCAAAGTCCATGAACCAGCTGACGTAACTAATCCATGTCACCCATGCCCGTAACATCAAGAACATCATTGTTCGCCAGTCTTACCTTACCAAAATCACCTTCTTTAAATTCTAGAACGCTTCGCTGTTGTGGGTAGCATGAAATGAAGCTCCAGAATCCATGACCAAGGAATCCACACTACTCCTCATGCTATAGATTAAAGCATCATCATCAGAGTATCCGCTGCAGTGTGACTTCTTTTTGATCATTCGGACACTGATTCCTGAAGTGTCCCACCTGTTATAGTTCTAACATGTCACATCATTTCGAGCCCTAGACTGACTCATTTTCCTATTCTTGCTCCCACTACCTCTGTTATTCTTTCTTCCTCTGCTAACATTCAGTAATTCACTTGATGTTTCACCTGAATTCTTCGTCTGGTGTCTTCGCCCATAACAATATCGCGGACCCCATTTAAAGTGACGTGCTGGTGGAACTAGGAATCGCTGTAACAGTACCAGCCTAGCTATCAGGCAATGATGATAACAATAGTAGAGCCTCAACCTCATCCTCCTCGAATTTGAATCCAACTGACCCAAGTCTTGACAAAATTGAGTTCAAGTTGTTGATGTGCATTAAAATTGAACTTCCCTCTTTCATCTTTGTATTAACCAGATCTCAAATCAAAAAACTTTATTTGCTGTCGAAGGCTTCTCATATATATTAGCTAACGCATCCATGATACCTTTTGTTGTAGTTTCCTTCAGATGTTTGAACGCAACATCCTTTGTCAGCGACAACCTAATAACCGCCTTGGCCTTTTTATCCAAAGTTTCCCATTCAGCTAGTTTCATATCTTCTGGTTTCTCACCCAAACAACATCCAAGTCTTTCTGAACAAGCAAATCCTCCATTTGCATTTTCCACCAGCCAAAGTCGTTTCCATTAAACTTCTCATCTGAAGTTTTCCGCTCTCAGTCATTATCTCAAACTAATTTATTTACTAATCGAGTCAAGACTGAAAGTAGTGTCAAACACAACTATGGTCGACTGCCTGAACTTGAGTGTTGTTCTATTGAACACTACCCTTTTTTTCTCAGTCTCAAAAATAGTAAATAAACTTTAACAATGCACTTGAGATTTCATGACTTTGGATCTTGGTAACTATTTAAAAAATATTGGATAAACAATAATACCCCACAATAACCACACAAAAAGGATACTCGCCTAAACTGCCCTGCCCGACAACACCCAAATTAACCAATAACAAACCAAATATTATTTGAAACAATCCAACCCTAATCGATAATCATAATTGAAACAAACTAGAAACGCAAACCTATCCCTTGGTTTCTTTCTAATCAAGAACGCGTGCAAAACACAATTGGTGATTTACGGTTGTTAGTAACGGCAGCAATAGACGGTGGTAACTAAGGGCAAGCTGTTGGTCCTTTTCTTCTTCCTGTGCCACATAAAAAATAGACGTTCCTTTTCTTTTTCTTCTTTGTGTTCACTTTAAAATCAATTAAAAAAACCTTAATATATCTTCTTCTGTTCAATGCTAGTGCACCCCAAAAAAAAATCAAAACCTTTTCTTTCTTTCTTGATTTGCGCACAACATTCGTAAAAGACAAAACATAGTGTTTTTATTCATACTTTTTTTTAATTTAAATCGGAACTTCAAAAACTATGATGTAAACATGGGTGGGGGTGGGGTGAGAATATGAAAGCAACGTTCGATTGGGACGACAGCGAGCTGTCGGTGACAAACCCTAGATCGCAAACTCTTTCTCTCACGATGTGTTTTCTTCTGTGTGTAACGAGCGAAAACTCTGATACCACTGTTTAGGGATCCGAGTGTAGATCGACACACAAACACAATCAAACTGCGAGAGAAATAATAACACAGATAAACACGTGAGATTTACGTGGTTCGGTCTATGTGACCTACGTCCACGGCTGCAACCAGGATAATACTTTTATTGCTTTCCGCCTCACTCATAAGGAATTACAAGTACAATACACAATATAATAGACAAAATTAGGGTTTACAACTTAATCCCCAAGAAAGCCTTAATGGGCTAAAATTAAGTAAAAACGGGTCAGGTCTTTAATTTAATTAATCTGGCACTGAGTGACTTTTAAACCCGAGCCCAAATCAAGACTCCACAAACCCAACAATCCCCCCCTCCACGCCTTTTGATCATGAACTCCTTCAGCTTTGAATTGTACTTCCAGCTTATAATCTCTTATCTGTCTCCTTCCTCCTGGTTCTTTAATGGTTTGGAAAAGTAGGGTTAGCTTCTCTGGATTTTCCTCCTTAGAGAACCAGTCCTCTTTATCCCTCTTAATTTATTCACCTTCCGCGGAACTCCTCTGAGCCACATATGTCATTGGTCTCTTATCCACTACATAGAATTCCGGCTCAGAATCATAGTCCATCCGCTGTTCTTCCACCTCTTCCTCCTTATCTATCAAGTTCATCTAATCATTCCCCTCTTCACCTCCTGTCTCTCCTCCCTTATCATCTCATTCCCAGTAAGATCAGAATCTAAATCAAACCCCATGACAATAAATCCAGCCTGAATCACCTGATCAGCATTCTCTCCAGCAGTAACTTCTTCACCACTACCTACACCACAGCCTCAAATCCAATACCACTACCACCAGCATCACCTTCACCAGCTTCAAATCCAACTATGCCACTTCCACCACCTCCTGATCCTCTTACACCACTACCACCAGCTCCTGATGCTCCTACACCACTACCAACAACTTCTGATACCTTGTGAATGAATTGGTACTTAGATATGTTAGTCATTTTCCTAATCTGCTCAAAAGTTGGAACATCAGCTGCATCTGCATTTCTCCTCAACTCACTCACCTCTTCCAACAATCTCCTTATCAAATCTGTTGACTAGGTATCACTTTCTTCATCTTATCAATCTCCCTATCCCTCATCTCTCTCTCTCCCCTATGAGTTTATCAACTTAGTATTTATCATTCTCAACTCATTTGATAGGGATGTGTTGACATTCCTGATCACATCCTCATCGAGCTCTGATCTTATATCCCTCCCAAGCCTCTTAGATTCTCTTGCACACCCAGTCTAAGAATGACTGGCTGCTTACTTTTGCTCATCTTCTCCCGTGTGGGAGAATCAGCTCTATCATGGGAAGATGGTCTCTCTACTCCCTTCTTCTTCCTCTTTTTCCTCAGCTCATCCTCTATCTCATCCAATTGTTCTTCAAATGTCAATCTATCTCTTTCGTGTACTTATTTATCTTCTTGATTTCCTCTACATTTCTTCCGGTGGCTGTTGCTCTCTATTCCTCCAGAGGGATCAGAGTCTTAATGTAGTTCCATCTCTCCTCAGTATACATGTTCTCCGGTAGATATGTGATCTTTCTCGAAAAAACATGCCTGGAGGCAGCACAGTCAGCAAAGATCCTAGGATTCATCGGGGTCAGCTTCTAAGTTCATCTCCAAGCTTAGGTAAAGGGTTGTTTGGCAATTTCTGAATGATTAAGTGCTTAACCAATAAGAGGTCTGAACCATTAATGTTGAACCATTAAGAGGTCTGAACCATTAAGAGCTAGTATATCATTTAACTACACAAAAGCAAATGTCTGACCAATTCAGATAAGAGGTCTTAACCATTCAGCATTAGACTTCTAAACCATTCAACATTAGTATAATGCTTAACCATTAAGATGCAAATGTCTGAACCATTTGGACATTGCTCGTGAAACAGTCTGAACCATTTAGTGCTGAACCATTTAAACATCTTAATGATTAGAGCCTGATTCAGATGCTGCCCAGCTGATTACCGTGGCTACCAATGCCTTGACATCACCACGGGCAAAACCATCTTCTCCTAACATGCCATGTTTGACGAGTTGGATGTTCCATATGCATCCATCCCTCCCAACGATTACCCCTTCCTTACCAATGATAACCCATCTCTCCCTGCTATTTCATTCACTTCCCCGTACCATCATATCGCCACCTTACCCAACCACACACCCACACCTTTCGCCCAACCATCTGCTCCCTTTTTGGTTTGCTATGGCGTTCACTACACATGCCATAAAAACTTCCAGCTCCAATCCAACCACCTCCCTCCCTCTTTCGCAGTAACCCCATCCCTACCGCCGGCGCCACCCCCCACCCCTTCTGGTCACACCCTATGACCACCTGATCGATGCTGGCATCGCCAAACCTACCAACCTCTCAAACTTCAGATGCAAAACAACCTCTAACCTTTCACATATCCCCACCTCCCACCTTAAAGTCCTTTCCGATCCAATTGGCATGCCGCCATGACCGATTAATATTGCGCCTTGATCGATAAGAAACATGGGTTCTAGTACCGAGGCCACCTAAAACAAATATTATCCGTGTATGTGACTTTTTAGACACATATAATGCTATTACAAAGCTTGTTTAGTCATCAACAATAAAAGTCAATAACCGGGCATTGATTATGATAAGAGCTTTAGTCCCGCGGTCAAACCCACCACAATCCGTACAATCTTAAGTCTAGCAGTTTCACGGGTTTGGCACATTCACCAACTCGATGTCAAGAATGCTCTTCTTAGTTCTTCACGGGAACTTAAACAAAATTGTCTATATGTTTCAACCATCAAGCTTTCATGGTGCTCGTTATCCAAATCATGTTTGCAGGTTTACAAAATCTTTATATGGTTTAAAACAGACACCGCACGCATGGTATGACCGTTTTACTACTTAATTAAATGTGGTTTTTAAAGCACCGTAAGTGATACCTCGCTTTTTGTTTAAAAAACGGGGGAATGATTTGGCTTATCTATTACTATACTTTGATGATATTATCTTGACAGCCTCAACAGATAAGCTTTACATCATGTTATCAAGAAACTATCCTAAGTATTTCGAATGACTGATCTTGGCGCCTTACATTAGTTTCTTCGTTTTTTTTAGTTACTAAGCACAATGGTGGTTTGTTTCTTTCCCAAATCATATGCACATGACATTCTCAAACGTGCCGAAATGAGAGATTGCAAACCATCCATAACCCCGGTTGATATGGCTTCAAGCTGAGTGCTTCAAGTGAAAATCTATTACCCAATGGTACTTTATATCATAATTAGTCGGGGCTCTTCAATATTTAATATTCACTATTCTGGCCCTCACTTATGCGGTTCAACAAATATGTTTTTCATGCATGCCCCACGGAATACACATTTTCAAGTTTTAAAAAAGCCCTATGCTACATTAAAGGCACACTTTATTGTGGACTCCACATCTCTCCCTCCCGATCTGATGAGCTCGTTGCTTACTCGGATGCCAATTGGGGAGGAGTGTCCCAACTCAAGGAGGTCCACATCTAACTATTGTGTGTTTCTTGGTGACAATCTGTCTCTTGGTCCTCCAAACGCCAACTGACCATCTCACGCTCGAGTGCTGAGGCCGTGTATCAGGGCGTTGCGGAAACATGTTGGTTGCACAACTTACTTTTAGAATTACATGTTACGACCCGCAAGCTACTTTGGTTTATTGTGATGATATTTTGGTAGCCTATTTGATCTGAAGATCTAGTCCAACATCAAAGAACCAAGCATGTAGAACTCGACAATCATTTTAATCTGACAAGGTACGTATCGGGGCAGTTCGAGTTCTACACATACCAGTAGATTTTCAATATGCAGAGATATTCATTAAAGGACGACCACGGCAGCTCTTCACACGTTTTCGGTCTATCATGTACATTCGTCCTTATCCTGCCCAGACTAAGGGGGTGTGTTAACGTGTAATATTATTTGTAATAAGTATGGAGAATATATAGAGAGAAAAAGATTATTATATTATTATTTGAATGATTCTAGAGATTAGATTGATTATTAGCCTTCCTTTATCACAAGAAGTTTTTATCTATCTTGTATTATCGTTGCTTGTATATATACTCTATGAATGAACGGAAGAAATCACTTTGGATCCAATATCACTTTACAGTATGTTTCTTGCCTTAGAAGTTAGAACACTAACTAACCCATTGCAAATGGGATGTTTTAAAGAATAATATCAATTCTAACTAAACTCGAGGAATATATGTTGCAAATCGGTTCATCTCATAGCAAGTAAATTTGTGTGATTGTTTTGGTTATGATTTATGCCAATTGAATGTTCATATTCAATCAAATGCAATATTATGGGTGCAATGTTGTTCACATTCTTGTAGACAATTTTTATATATGAAATGTTATGTTAATTCATCCTCCAAGTATCAGGATCCAAATGGCAATGTTGGTAGCCTTGGATTCAAATATCTAGACATGAATGATGATTGTGATGATGTTGTTGATAACATGGTTGCACTCTTTGAGGTTAGCAAATCTCAGAAAGTGTGTAATGTTTCTAGTTTCTACTCAAGAACACACACAAACACAGGCACACACACTCAAGGATTGTAAATAGTTTTGGAACTCTAATTTAGTGTTAAATATATAAAGTTGAATGCTATTGAATAAAATACAAGGTTCTATGTGCGTATATCAAATAAAAATACCTTCTGAAAATACCCGTTCGATGTGAAATTGGTTATCATTCAACATGAATCCGGAAAAGGAAAACATAATATCTACCAGCCTGAATTCCTAAGGTTTCAGCAAGTAATCATCTACCAGAAAACATAACGTTTCACTAATCTATATCATCCTCGTGTGTAGGATATATACATATCATATAACACAACAGGCACTTCTCGGTTTTGAAAGTAACCGGGTCTCACAAAAATACCAAAATGAGCAATGTAGGATGTTTTGGAAAGTCAAAACGTCAAAGGGTTATGTGGTCAAAGCACTAGGGAGGTTGGATAGAGAGCCAAGAACTTACCTCCTACATCCGGGAAATATTCATGTTCAGGCAAAGGGCTTACTTTTCCATTTTCATCGACTTTGATCGGGTATTTAAGAAGGTGGCCTTGTAAGAGAATGAAGTCATCTGAGGTGAAATTTCTCCAGTTATTTTCTGCCAAGTTGTTTATGTTTTTAACACAGGTTAAACTTTCTGGCTCCTTGAAGTAATCTTCTATTGTTCCTGTGTGTTCGGCCCACAATGACATCCTGTACCCGTATACCTGAAGATCATATTACAATTCGTATAAGCTTTTCAATCCATAAAAAACACCTTTAAATGTGACATTTTGGACATGCTTAGTGATGAAATGGGTAATGCTTTTTTTTTTTTATTTTCAACAGGTATAGTAAAACATTAGCTAAAAAGGTTGTCAAGAGTCATCAAAAGTGTACCGTTAAATCATACATTCTATCCAATGCATACATATTACTATTTCAAGTGAGATTTTACGGGTATGTATGTATGTGTATACATTACTGGTATTGAAGTAATATAATTTTGAGGCAGTACATATATACTACAGAAAAAATTGTATAAGATCATATTTACCCAACCAAAAAAATTTATATCAAGTAAACACAATTAAAAACTTAGAAAATGTGTATACTTTTGATATTTTAACTTTTTGTAGGGTTAACATGATACTATAATAACTTTTAAGCGTAATATATGACATTATCCCTATAATTTTTGTAATCATATTTGACATGCACAATTAGAACCTTCTTTTTTTTCAATAACATACTTTCCCCCCATAAAGTTGCATCCTTTGGCATTGACCCATGTAACCCAGTTAACTCGAACCATTTATGTCATTTCCTTTTTAGTTAAATGTTTTAACCTAATCCATTTGCTAGAAACAAAACATAACCCAAATCGACATAAGTCAAATTGCTACCTGTTCGAGCTATGATATTGAACAATAAGAATAAGAATACTAACTTGACCACGAGGTTGATGTTTCCTTTGAGCCCACGTGTAATAAGCTGATAAGCTCCCATGGCTATTTCTGTATCTCTTGAACCAGCCATTGATCTTTGGTTGATGTTAGCTGATCCCAAGATAACATATTCGTCATCCACAATCATTCCTTTAGCATGTACATATATCATGAACCTTCCATGTTTTAAGAAGTTGAAACCTGAAAGATCATAAATAAAAGTTCTAACACTGCCATATTGTTTAACACACACCCTCTAATACACCCCATGTCCCTAACACCACTTGAAGCCAGTCTCTTGGTTGTTGGACCACATAGTTACCACGAGAACATAGGCTTGGCGAGTTTTCTAAACGTATTAAGTTATAAACTAACTATTGTACTTTCTAAATGCAGAAAGAACACTAAAGTACATAAGAGTAAGCCTAAACCATCTTGTTCATATTTTTCTACAATAAACATTGGGAATTGCGCAAATTGATTATGGTTGAATAGATTACTGATCTTTTCAACTTTAGGAAGTATAATGTTCAAATTTGCAAGAAATAAATAGACATATTGTCAAAGTTTAGATACTCAAACTGTATCTTTATAGAGCTAGTTTTTTCACATTCGCCGCATTACTAGATGATCAGTAAGGTTGCAATTTGGGCCAAATTTGTCAAAAGGGTTCGGGTCAAAATGGGTCGATTAGGGTTGTGCCAACCCACCAACCCTTTTTTCTTTGTCAATTATTTTGAATTTATGAGGAGTTAATAAATTACGTATGACAAAAATAACCCCAAGGTTGCAGCCAGGTTGAGATCCAAGTTCATACTCCAGAGGAACCAACTTTGGTCCACGCTTAGAGGCGTAGCCCAGTTGGTTCTGCAGGGGATGACTTGGTGCATATGGTCACATATCCTTTAGTCTGGAGCTAAGCTCGCTTCGCATTCCACATATTATCCTCACTACAGGCCATGGCCCATGTACACGGGTCAAAGTTGCCTAATCTCAACATTTTATAAATTATGATTACGAAAACTATATTACTTAACATCATTTACTTTAAATAGAACAGTTTGGTCACTGTAAACATCATAGTACAAGTTACCCAACTTTTGACCAGCTTAAAAATTTTAGCTCGCTGCAAATAAAATACAGACATAAATGACCTGTTTCCATACTAATGAGTTGAAATTGTCACCTATTATTATCTGATGAATTGTTAACAATGGAGACTAATAGAATAGGGTTCGATGCTCTCTCCCCTTCTCATTGATATGCATATATAGTTACAAATGTTACAGTTTAGCACTTCTAATAATGACAATAAACACAACTGTCTAATACTCTAATATACCCCCTCAGTCTAAGGAGGAGGATGACGGATGCTTAGACTGGATCTAAAATCATTGAACAAAACCCGTGGCAAACCCTTGGCGAAGATATCTGCAAAGTTGTAGCGGGATGGAACGTGAAGCGCTCGGATTTGGCCACGGTGAACCTTCTCGCGGACGAAGTGGATGTCAATCTCAATATGCTTTGTACGGTGATGATGAACAGGATTCCCGGCCATATAAACTGCACTGATGTTATCACAATACACAATGGATGTTCGCTTTGGCGGTAATCCCAATTCAAGGGGAAGGTTTCTGATCCAGCAAATTTCAGCCACCACGTTTGCAACCCCCCTATATTCCGCCTCGGCACTAGAGCGAGAGATGGTACTTTGTCGCTTCGAGGACCAGGATAGAAGGTTGTTGCCAAGATAGATGCAATAACTAGAGGTGGAACGACGAGTATCCGGACACCCAGCCCAGTCCGCATCAGTGTAGGAAATTAGAGATGAGAGTGAACTAGATTGTAATTGTAGGCCCATATCCATTGTACCTTTGATGTAACGAATGATTCGTTTGAGAGCATTGAAGTGGGCAATACGAGGGGCATGCATGTACATACAAACTTGCTGGACAGCATAAGAAATATCAGGACGTGTAAAAGTCAAGTATTGTAAAGCCCCTGCTAAACGTCGGTAGGTCGTAGGATCCGAGATCAGGTCCCCCACATCTTTGGAAAGTTTACCTGTAGTGTCAACGGGAGTCTAAACAGGATTGCAAGTCGCCATATTTGCACGCTGGATTATTTCTTGAGCATATTTCTTTTGAGAGAGAGATAACCCGGTTCCTGTTCGTTTAACTGCAATACCCAGAAAATAACTAAAGGGACTGAGATCTTTCATGGCAAACTCTGTGGACAACTTTTGCATGAGATGGTGTCGGAGGGTAGGCGAAGAAGTTGTAAGAATTATGTAATCCACGTACAAAAGCAGGTAAGCCATATTCGAGCCACGACGATAGATAAAAAGTGAGTTGTCGCAAGTACTTTGTTTGAAACCAATTGTGGTAACATAATCTGTGAATCTGTGATACCACGCGCGCGACGCTTATTTGAGACCATAAAGTAACTTGCGCAACCGACAAATATGATGAGGGAATCTGTGATCTCGAAAGCCAGGGGGCTGATGCATGTAAACTGTCTCATTCAAATACCAGTGAAGGAATTGCATTCTTGGCATCCAATTGATTGATTTCCCAATTATTTGTCAAGGCAATGGATAGCACGGTACGAATGGTGGCCGGTTTAACCACCGGACTAAATGTGTCATCACAATCTATTCCCACCTGTTAAGACCTGCCATCACAAACCAAACGCGCTTTATAGCGCTCAAGTGATCCATCCGACTTAAGTTTATGTTTAAATAACCACATGCAGCGAATTATATTCATATTCGGAGTACGAGGTACAAGTTCCCATGTATTATTGTTAATAAGAGCATTAAACTCATCGTGCATGGCATGGTACCAAACTGGAGTTTGGAGGGCTTCGGATGGGTTTTTAGGAAGTGGTTGAAGAGTGGAGGTATGGAGATTGAGGGGAACTTTTGGTTTGGAATGACCGGTCATACTGCGGGTTTGGATGGTTCGGGATGGAGGGGCGACGGTGATGTTTGGTTGAGTGTGAGGGGTAACGGGTGGTTGAGGAGGGGTGGGGTTAGATGTGGCGGTGTTGGGGTTGGGTGTTGTGGGATTGGTATTGGGAGGGAGATGGGTGGGTGGTTGGGCAGTTTTGGGGCGTCGGGTGTATGTTTGGATGAAAGTGGGAGGGTGGCGAGGTAGTAGTGTGGTATTAGTGGTGGTAGAGGAAGGGGGGTTGGACGTGTTGTGAAAGTGATCCCATATACTCAGATGTAAGGAAGAGTTTGATTGGGAGTGTAAGAAATCATAAGAAGGTGGAGGAGTGGATTTGTTTGCAAAAGGGAACACATGCTCATCAAAGACCACATGCTTAGCAGTGATGATTTTCTGTGTGGAAAGGTCAAGACATTTGTACCCCCTATGATTGGAGGGGTACCCGAGAAAAACACATGGGAAAGAACGATCTTGAAGTTTGTCGATAGATGTGGAGGGGAGAAGAGGGTAGCAGAGACATCCAAAGGTGTGAAGGTGTTCATAAGTGGGATTTTTGTGATAGAGGAGAAGGGTTGGTGTATGATTATTTTTGGTTTTGGAAGGCAAAATATTAAGAAGATAGGTAGCCATTTGGTGAGCATGATGCCAAAAGGTTGGTGGAAGGGAAGCATGGGTGAGAAGGGTACGAATGATGTTATTGATTGAACGAATTTTTCGCTCGGCTTAGCCATTTTGGGCCGAAGTGTAAGGACATGAGAGCCTAAAAAGCATACCGTGTTTGGTGCAAAAATCGTGAAATTGAGTGTTATTGTATTCTTTTCTGTTATCGCATTGAAATGTTTTAATTGGTTTTTGAAATTGTGTTTGTATCATAGTATGAAAATCAAGGAAAATAATGAAAACCAAGGATTTGTTAGCTAGGGGATATGTCCAAAGATAGTTAGTATAATTATCTAAGAACAAGACATAATATCGATGACCACCCGAACTTAGAGTCGGTGAGGTCCACAAATCGCTATGCACAATATCAAATGGAGAATAAGTAACAGATAAAGAATCAACAAAAGGAAGTTTTATTTGCTTGCCAAACACACATGACTGACATAAATGGTTATTGTTCAAAGGACCAACAGAAATAGAACGAGTTTTATTTAAAATACGTAGTAAAGATAAACCAGGATGTCCAAGGCGTTTGTGCCAAAGATCCTGTGCTAACGCAACAAAGGCGGTAGGCGGCATGAGTTTCGAAGATGGCGAAGTGAGAGGATAGAGGTCGCCGGTACTGTCACATCGGAGGATAGGAATCCGAGTCTGGTAGTCCTTAACAAGAAATCCAAACGGGTCAAATTCAATACGTAAATTGTTGTCAGTGGTAAGTTGGCGGACAGATAAAAGGTTTTTGATTAGGTTTGGTGCATGAAAGACATTATTAAGCTTAATAGGTGGAAAGGGCGGTTTAAGGGTTGTTGATCCAGTCCCTAAAATAGGATGTGGTATCCATTGCCAACAACAATTTTGTTTAAATTACTATTATTAACATAATGTGAGAGTGTACCTGTCGTATTCGTCATATGGTTTGTAGCCCTGTGTCAAGATACCACTGCTGATCCGGGTTCAAAGTCATAGTGTGCAGTTCCTGTTCGATGTTGGTTGGAGTGGAAGCATGATCTGAGGCTGCATAAGAAGCGGATGGAGTTGGTCCAAGAATACCCGGTGCTCTATTCACAGGGTGGGCGTGTGGTCCAATTGGTGCAGTAGGGTAGGGATAAGGTGGTGTATTCCAATGAGTAGGAGAATATGGCCAGTTTGTACCTTGCAACCATGGATTAGGATAGAAACCAAAGAAAGGAGAAAAGGAACCATAGTTACCTCGACCACGGCCCCTGCCTCGGCCACCACGACCACTACGGCCACCACGAAAGCCGGTGAAATCAGCCCCATTGTTAAAGTTACGAGGTTGTTGGTGCTGTTGGGATTGGTCTCGGGTGGTGTGGGGTGGTGTAATTGGAGCAGCCGTGGGGTTGTTGTTCGATGAGTGAGAAGAGAGGAGCTGTGGAGGGTTGTTGGTTGGCCTTCCTGTTTTCTTCCATAATGAGGTGAGAGCGGGCAGAGGTGAAGTTTGGAAGAGGGACGGTTTGTTGAAGGACGGTGGCAAAGCTTTCATAGTCGGTGGGGAGGCCGGCTATGAGTTGTAACACCAATTGTTGGTCCGTGATTGGTGCATCAATGTTAGAGAGTTGATCGGAGAGGGACTTCAATTCTTGACAATAAGCAGTAACGTTGTTGAATGATTCAAATTTCGTGTTTGAAAACTTGCTCATCAAGTAAAGAGCACGGGTAGGTTTGTTGTCAACGTAGATATCTTTGAGACTGTTACATGCATCAGCAGCGGTAGCGCCTTTGTTGACAATGGTTAGCAGCAGATCACTAGTGATGGTTCCATAGATCCATTGTTTAACAATGGCATCTAAACGTTTCCATTCAGCATCACGTTCAGAAGGTTCATCATTGGGAGGGAGGATGTGATCAAGAACATTATGGGAGGTACAGTGAACAGTGAATAATTCAACCCAAGAATTGTAGTGGCAGGTGTCGGATCCAAGGATGAGTTGGACGTGATTACTGGTGTGTTGTGGGCTCCGATCCATTTTGGGTCGGGCTCTGAAACAGCCCGCAGACAAAGCTGCAGAAAGGGTTAGGGGCAGCCGGCCCTAACCCTAATTTTGCCACAACTTATTTATGTTAAGTTTTTTATTGTCTTTTATTATAAATACCCACTTATTGTACTTGTAATCTTAAGTCTTGGAAGTAATAAAAAGAAACCCTGGTTCGTAGCCCGTGGACGTAGGTCAATTCTTGACCGAACCACGTTAAATCGTTGTGTTCTTTATCGCTTTGATTATTATTATTGCGTTCTTGTGCTTTGCTTTCTGCCGAGAGAAGGACAGCAGCTTACTGCTGCTGTTTTGCCGCCACCAGTGACCAACAGCCCTTGTTTCAGCAGCCGCAAATCACCAGGGAACCACCGGCACAGCTGCTGCTCTCCCTGGTTTAATCGCTGCTGTTTCTGTCTTGTTTCTGATCAAAGAACAGCCCTTAAAACAGGTTCTGTTTTGTGTTTATTCTGTTCAGTTTGATTGATTCAAGTTATTGGTTGTTTGGTGAATCTATTTCCGCTGCGTAGTTACGTTCGTTATTACCATTATTGCTATCGTTATCTCGTCACTCGTTTTAGAAATCAATTACAAATACCGACAAGTTCTTAAGGCCCGAGCCGTAGTATTGTATTGATTTCATGCCCTATCCGAATCCTCGGGTCAGCCGCGTACACGTAATACCTAACAAGTGGTATCAGAGCCTTGGTTGCTCTCATCCTTTGATCTCCGGTATTATGGCTGATGAGGGTAAAACGAGAATCGAGAAGTTTGATGGCGTCGATTTTGGATGGTGGAAGATGTAGATTGAAGACTTACTTGTTCAGAAAGATTTGAGTGCAACGTTGTTGGGTGATAAACCTGAAAACACCAAAGATGTTGATTGGGCTGCACTTGATAGGAAAGTTGTTGCTGTGATTAGACTCTCGCTGACGAAGAATGTTGCCTTTAACATTCTGAAAGAAACGACAGCCAAAGGCGTCATGGATGCACTGTCTAACATGTACGAGAAACCATCCGTAGCCAACAAGGTCTTTCTAATTCGGGAACCTGTAAACACGAGATTGAAGGAAGGTGGCTCTGTTAATACTCACATTAACAACTTTAACTCTATTATTTCTCGCCTAGTGTCTGTCGATATCAAATTCGATGATGAAGTCCTAGCCTTACTATTGTTATCCTCGTTACCTGAAAGCTGGTCAGGAACCATTACAGCAGTTAGTAGTTCGTCTGGAAACACTAAGCTTAAACTTGATGGAGTTCGCGACCTAATTATGAGTGAGGACATTAGAAGGAGGAGCACTGGTGAGTCTTCCAGTTCCTTGTTGAATACTGAAGGCAGAGGAAGGAAGAATGGACGAGGAGTTAACAGGGGCCGATCTAAATCAAAGAGAAGAAGTAAATCAAGACCAAGAAAAGATATTACTTGCTGGAATTGCAAGGAGATCGGGCACTTCAGAAGTCAATGTCCTAAACCATCGACATCTAAAGAAAAGAAAGAGGTTAACGCTGCTACAGATGATACAGATGATGATACTCTTATCTGTTGCGTTGAGAACACTACTGAGTCATGGATCATGGATTCTGGCGCTTCTTTTCACGCTACCTTTAGCTCAAAGAAGATGAAGAATCTGAGAACAGGAAACTTTGGCAAGGTTCGTTTGGCTAATGATCAGACTCTGGAGATTACCGGGATGGGAGACATTGATCTGAAGACTCCTCTAGGAAATACATGGACACTGAAGATGTTAGGGTTATTCCTAAGTTGAGGAAGATGCTAATTTCTATTGGGCAGCTAGATGACCAAGGTTATGATGTGTTGTTCGGGGGTGGACAATGGAAAGTCGTCAAAGGAAACTTGGTAGTTGCTCCTGGGAAAAAGAAAGGTACTTTATACATGGTTGAGGTACCAGCAGGTGACGTGAATGCAGTAACCAGTTGACCAAGTCAATCCAGTTTGTGGCATCAACGACTTGGTCATATGAGTGAGAAAGATATGAAGATACTAGCAGAGAAAGGTAAATTCCCAGATTTGAAGAAAGTGGAACTTGAAACCGGATTCTGCGAGCCATGTGTGCTTGGTAAGAAGAAACGTGTTACTTTTGTGAAGACGGGAAAGACACCTAAGGCTGAAAAACTTGAACTTGTCCACACTGATGTGTTTGGACCAACTCCTGTGACATCATTAGGAGGCTCCAGCTATTATGTTACCTTCATTGATGATGCACGCGCAAGGTATGGGTTTATTTTCTCAAGAACAAGTATGATGTGTTTGATGTTTTCAAGAAATGGAAAGCAGTTGTTGAGATGGAAACCAATCTGAAGGTGAAGTGCATAAAGTCAGATAATGGAGGGGAATATATCAGCAATGAATTTGTGAATTACTGTGCTGAAAGAGGAATCAAGATGATCAAGACGGTTCCCGGTACTCCCCAACAGAACGGAGTAGCTGAGAGAATGAACAGGACGTTGAATGAACGAGCCAGAAGCATGAGACTGAATGCAGGGCTTACCAAAACTTTTTGGGCTGATGCAGTTAACACTGCTGCATATCTGATAAACAGAGGACCTTCGGTTCCTCTTGACTTCAAAATACCAGAAGAGGAATGGCTTGGAAGAGAGGTTAGTTACAAACATCTAAAGGTATTTGGTTGTGATGCATACACTGGTGTGAAAGACTTTGAGAGGGATAAGCTTGATCCCAAGGCAAAGAAATGCACCTTCATTGGCTATGGATCTGAATCGATGGGATATAGGCTTTGGGATTTTGAAGCCAGGAAAACTATCAGGAGTCGAGATCCGGTCTTTAATGAAGCTAAACTCTACAAAGACAAGAATTCAACCATAACAGAAACTCGTAAAGATCAGGTGGTGTTTGAAGATGATAACCAGAGTTCAGAAAGCCATGGGTCAGAGACAGAAAGTCAAAATACAGAAGAAGAAAGTTCAGAAACTGAAGATAATGATCAGGAAGAATTTGGTGAACAAGAAGATCTCTTTGATAGTGGGAGTTCAGATCCTATGGATGAACAGTCCCCACCAGCAAATGATTCTGGAAATCCAAATACTTCACATTGGGTTAGGAGGTCTACTCGAACGTCTGTACCTCCTCAACGATATTCTCCATCGGTTAACTATCTTCTTCTCACTGAAAATGGTGAACCACAGTGCTACTCAGAGGCTATCAGTATGAAGATTCGTCTCAGTGGGAGCGGGCAATGAAAGAAGAAATGGGTTCACTTGAAAAGAACCAGACTTGGGTTCTTACTAAACTTCCCGCAGGGAAGAAGGCGCTTCAAAACAGATGGGTATACAGAATCAAGGATGAAAACGATGGAACTAAAAGATACAAAGCACGATTGTAATTAGGGGTTCCAACAAAAACACGGGGTTGATTATAATGAAATATTTTCCCCTGTGGTTAAAATGACTACAATCAGACTGGTGCTTAGTATCGTGGCTGCAGAAAACTTACATCTAGAGCAGCTAGATGTAAAGACAGCTTTTCTGCATGGCGACCTTGAGGAGGATATCTACATGGCACAACCAGAGGGTTTTCAGACAGCTGGTAAGGAAAACATGGTGTGCAAACTAAAGAAGAGTCTTTACGGTTTGAAGCAGGCGCCCAGGCAGTGGTATATCAAGTTTGATGATTTTATGAGCAGAAATGGGTATAGGAGATGCGAGATGGATCACTGTTGCTATCTCAAGAAATTCAAGAATTCCTATATCATCCTTCTCCTTTATGTGGATGATATGTTGATAGCCGCTTCGGACATGTCAGAGATCAACAGATTAAAACGACAGATGTCTGAAGAGTTTGAAATGAAAGATCTAGGTCCAGCTAAGCAGATACTCGGCATGAGCATCACCAGAAATCATAACGGTTCTTTAATATTGTCTCAAGAAAAGTATATTAAGAAAATATTAGAGAAGTTTAAGATGAATCATGAGAAGACAACTACCCGAAATACACCACTGGGTAGTCATATTAAGCTTTCTAAAGATCAGTCTCCAAAGACAGATGAAGACAAGGCCGACATGGCAAAGGTTCCTTATGCATCAGCTGTGGGCAGTCTTATGTATGCAATGGTATGCACAAGGCCTGATATTGCTCATGCAGTGGGAGTTGTTAGCAGGTTTATGTCCAATCCGGGGAGAGAACACTGGGAAGCAGTTAAATGGCTGCTTAGATATCTGAAGGTACTTCAAAGATGGCTTTATGCTTCAGGGGTAGAGACGCAATTCTCAAGGGTTATTCTGATGCAGATTTGGGTGGATGTAAAGAGACCTACAAGAGTACAACAGGGTATGTGTTTACTATGGGGGATACTGCAATATGTTGGATGTCTAGGCTCCAAAAGAGTGTGGCGCTTTCAACTACAGAGGCTGAGTACATGGCAGCCGCTGAGGTTAGTAAAGAGCTTGTTTGGTTGAAAACTTTTCTGGGTGAATTAGACAGAAAACAGGCAGAGTATCCGTTGTACTGTGATAATAAAAGTGCTGTGAAACTTGCAAAGAACCCAGTTTATCATGGGAAGACTAAGCACATTCATATGAGATATCATTTCATAAGGGGGCTAATCAGTGATGGTACTATCCAGTTGAATAACATCAAAGGGGATAGGAATCCAGCTGATATGTTCACTAAAGTTGTCACGTTGGATAAACTGAAGCTCTGTGTAGCTTCAGTTGGCCTTCAGGGTTATTTGCAGATGAAGGCGGCTACGGATCAGGTGGTATGAAGGGTTCTCTTCATAAAGGTTCAAGATTACAGAAGTACGAGACAAGTGCAGGGGCAAATGTTTCACGCATCCAGGAGGAAGCAGGTTGAAGTATTTGACGCATTGATGTGAAGGGCTAGTAAAGATATTTCGAAGCCCAAGTGGGAGATTGTTGTGTTGTGGGCTCCGATCCATTTTGGGTCGGGCTCTGAAACAGCCCCCAGACAAAGCTGCAGAAAGGGTTAGGGGGCAGCCGGCCCTAACCCTAATTTTGCCACAACTTATTTATGTTAAGTTTTTTATTGTCTTTTATTATAAATACCCACTTATTGTACTTGTAATCTTAAGTCTTGAAAGTAATAAAAAGAAACCCTGGTTCGTAGCCCGTGGACGTAGGTCAATTCTTGACCGAACCACATTAAATCGTTGTGTTCTTTATCGCTTTGATTATTATTATTGCGTTCTTGTGCTTTGCTTTCTGCCGAGAGAAGGACAGCAGCTTACTGCTGCTGTTTTGCCGCCACCAGTGACCAACAGCCCTTGTTTCAGCAGCCGCAAATCACCAGGGAACCACCGGCACAGCTGCTGCCCTCCCTGGTTTAATCGCTGCTGTTTCTGTCTTGTTTCTGATCAAAGAACAGCCCTTAAAACAGGTTCTGTTTTGTGTTTATTCTGTTCAGTTTGATTGATTCAAGTTATTGGTTGTTTGGTGAATCTATTTCCGCTGCGTAGTTACGTTCGTTATTACCATTATTGCTATCGTTATCTCGTCACTCGTTTTAGAAATCAATTAGAAATACCGACAAGTTCTTAAGGCCCGAGCCGTAGTATTGTATTGATTTCGTGCTGTTGGGAAACAAGCGGTCTCAAGGATCCCCAACAACCCTCCCAGTGCTAACAATAGAGAAATATAACTGAACACAAGAATATACGTGGAAACTCCAAAACCGGAAAAAACCACGGGCCTCCAGAGAGAAAGATCCACTATGCGACAAATTGTTACAATCACATAGACTAATCTCTCAAGCCTCCCCCCGCCCAATTACACCCACACTCTCCAAAGTGTTTAACTAAAACTTTCTACACTCTAAAACAAGAGAACTAGAAAAAGAAAAGAACCAAACACTTCAAGTGTATTTTTGGTTGGGGCACTTTGAAACCAAAGCCTTGGACTTCTTTTATAAGCTTGGAGTCCTCCCAAGCTTTCATCCTTGCACCAATGTGGGATGGGAACATTTTCATATAGCCAAAAATCCTAACAATCTCCACCTTGGATATATGAAAACAACCACATTAAAGCAACACCGTCTTCAACCGACGATCATACTCCACCATAAAAGAGTATCGCCACTTAGAATAGACCATTCTAAGAATTTCTTCTCGGCACATGTTGAAAAACCTGCTGAAAATTTATGGTGCAACTTCCCCCCTTGGCATACCTGGAAGTTCATCAGCCATCAACATCAATTTTTTCACCACACATCTTGCATCTATGCCAACCCAATGCCCATGTGTAAATCCGTGAACCCGCTAACAAAATTGCATCCCCTTTCATGGTAGCGCGGGCATACCATAGGGATGACATAACCTCAAAGGCAATCATCATCGTCAACAACGACAAAGACATTGTTAGCTGACTTGGAGCTGCTAGCCGAATCTGCTCCACCTGGACAATTTCTCTTGACATGCCCAGACTGTCCACACTTCCAGCATACAGGAATCTTCTGTGAGTGCTTCTTCTTCCCGTTCCCGCATATTAAAACTGTTCCTTCTGACGAAGTATGACTGCTACTTCCTAGTCTTTTCTCTTCAGACAATAGCTTCTCAGTAACATCCGCATACTTCAGGGTTTCTTTCCCATACATCAGAATGGGCTTCATATGCTCATAGGAAGATGTCAAAGATAATATGAGCCTTAGTGCTTTATCCTCATCTTCAACCTTCACTCCAATAGCCTCCAGTTCTGACACGATATTATTAAGAACACTTAGATGATCTGAAATTTTTGTATCTCCATCCATACGAAGGGTATGAAATTGTTCCTTGAGATACAACCGATTTGAGATGCCTTTGCCTTGATACAACTGCTCAAGCTTCTCCCACAAATCCTTTGCAGTTGATATCCCATGCACATTTGCAAGAACATTCTTTGCTAGACACAAACGAATCGCACTTGCTGCTCTCAAATCCAAATCTTCCCATTCTTCATCATCGTCTTTACTGGTTCCGCTTGAATCCTTGCTTGAAACAGGGGTCGGTTTCCCCTTCAACGCCTTGTGTAACCCAGATTGAATCAACACATCCTTGACTTGAACTTGCCACAAACCAAAGTTGATTCTTCCATCATATTTCTCTACGTCGAACCTCATGGGACTGTATTTCGACATCGTATCCGTATCTTCAAAAACAATATTGTATACTAGAAAATATACACCAAGCCTATAAGCAGTTACCCAACAAAGGATTCCCAGGAAAGAGAGGTGGATCACAATGAACACAGTTAAGTACCAAGTCTTTCCTAGCCAGAACCTTCTCAGGACAAATGCGTATATCCGGCTCCTGTATAATTCTATCGTATACAAAATAGTCAACCGAAAACCCGTTTCTGATGTGGAAGATCAGACTAAGCTGCAACCACTAGCATACTACGAACCTGATAAACCGAGACCTCCCCCAAAACCTGGAGCTCTGATACCACTTGTTGGGAAACAAGCGGTCTCAAGGATCCCCAACAACCCTCCCAATGCTAACAATAGAGAAATATAACTGAACACAAGAATATACGTGGAAACTCCAAAACCGGAGAAAAACCACGGGCCTCCAGAGAGAAAGATCCACTATGCGACAAATTGTTACAATCACATAGACTAATCTCTCAAGCCTCCCCCCGCCCAATTACACCCACACTCTCCAAAGTGTTTAACTAAAAACTTTCTACACTCTAAAACAAGAGAACTAGAAAAGAAAGAAAGAACCAAACACTTCAAGTGTATTTTTGGTTGGGGCACTTTGAAACCAAAGCCTTGGACTTCTTTTATAAGCTTGGAGTCCTCCCAAGCTTTCATCCTTGCACCAATGTGGGATGGGAACATTTTCATATAGCCAAAAATCCTAACACGTGCCCTATCCGAATCCTCGGGTCAGCCGCGTACACTTAATACCTAACAATTACGTATATTGGAGACGGTTGTCGCGGGGTGGAGTAGGGAGATGGCGGTGGGTTTGTCGTCGCTGGGTTTTGTCATGGTGGATGTTTATTGAGAAGAGATGAGAGAAGAAGAGGTGATGAATGGTGGTAGGCGACGGCAGAAGAAGAGGAGGAGAGGGGAGGTCGACGGCAATCGGGAGGTCGATGGCAGGATTAGGGTTGTAGGTATAGAGCCTGGTGCTCTGATACCATAATAGAATAGGGTTCGATTCCCTCTCCCCTTCTCATTGATATGCATATATAATTACAAATGTTACAGTTTAGCACCTCTAATAATGACAATAAACACTACTGTCTAATACTCTAATAGAGACTACAAACATATAAAAACAACAATGTGTGTTTGTGTGTAAAGATATAATATATTATATAAATGTTGCATGATTACCGAACCACCTCTTGAAGAGCGATGGCTGCCTGAAGTTGATGCTTCTTCATTGCATGGTTCACGATTACCAAGGCAGTAGAAATTTAAGTAATCCTGTGGGTGTGAGTCCGTAAGTTGTGAAGCCTTTAACTCTTTAGCAATTATATCATACATCATTTGCATAGTTTGCCCCTAGGAGAAGAACAATGATTAAACAAATGTCCGTCATGTTACATCAACATTCTATTGCAAGTCATGGTTTACAATTGGTGATGTGCAACAGGAACATAAGAAGAAATACAGCTGGGATAATTCTAAATATATTGTTCCCCGAGACGGGTGCATCCGGTCAAAACCAGAACCAAACTGGATTAAATAAATAAACTTAAAAAATTAGAAAAACAATAGAACCAACAGTTTAAACTGGAATGGTACAAGTTTAGAACAGATACTGTCTAAAAGGGGACCATGAATCGAATCAATATATGGGTTCATCTTATTTGAAAAATACAAGTCTAGTATGACATTCTGTCAAATTCACAATATAAATTCACAATATAAAAGCTCACCAGACTGAACCAAACCGAGATCCAATTACAGGAAAAAAGGTAAACGAACTAAAGTCCCTTTGTTACAAGGGAAAGAACTTCAAATTAAACTGAACATAGCTAGTCCTAGTCCCGGTTTGGTTCTTTGATTTTATTGGTCTAGACCGAGTTTTGCACACACTAGTTGCTCCTTCTATAAATTTAATGAAATAAAGAAGTTGAATGACATCTACCTGCCAAAACAAAATTTCTTGAACAGGGGCAGAGTTGGGAGAACCTTCAGGCCACATTGGAATGACAATATAAACTGAAAACCTTTCATTTCCCCTTATTTACTAACAATCTTCAATGCAATCTCCATCGGGATTAAATGATCAGCACCTAAAGATAAAGATGGGTCAATACTAATAGAGTGGGTGTCTTGTGTATAAGATTATATAACTGTAAGAAAAATGCTCCAAAATATTTGAGGTTGGAAATATTATTAAACTGATTGGTTGATTATTAAAATTAAGTCATAATAATCAGTATTTGGATAAACATATTCAGATCCTCATTATTTAAGGGTTAAATAATCAGTTTTGAGAGACTTCACTCTTATTTTTCAGAACTTGCCTCGTAATCTTAGGAAAAAATCGTCTTTTTTCATCATTTATCTGTTAATACTTTTACAGAAGTTGACAACACCGGCGCATATAATTATCTGATTATTAAAACCACACATGACAAAAGCACAACCAAACATTATCTGCTATAACTAATTATGTGATACTTATTGTAATCACATAATCACTTTCAAAAAGCATATCCAAATGTTTCTTTAGTAAAAAACATACCTTCCAACATACCAAGTAATTAGTAATTACAGTTACAAAATTATCATTCAAATACTTGTATTAGATTTGTTTACTTTCTTTTTGCACCACAAAAAAATAGTAATAAATATACATATAATGGTATAGCCTCTACATGGTATGCTCCAGCTTATGAATAAATACTTTAATATACATTTTTTCCAAAACCCATGCCATGAAATCAAGAAGATAATTGCAAATTTAGATGGAACATCATGCACTAACCTGCATCTTTATAGGAAGGCCATGCATATGATGAACCAAGAAATATTGATTTTCAATATATATAAAGTTCTCAGCTGATCTTATGGCTTGAATATATGCTTTCTGAATGCTCCTATCAACAACAAGATATTTTGCACAAGCCAGATTCTGCAACAAAAAAGCATTAAAGTCTAACAGTCCTTGCCAACAAATTCAATCATCATAGAATTTCTTTATATAACTAAATAAACCTGGTGTTCAGCTTCTCGAACATCTTTTGGGAATCCTCTCAAGGAACCAGAATCGATTGAGCGGAAAACCTTAAATGTAAAAGTGACAAGAACTCAATCACATTGAAGACCTTGAAAAAAACTAATTGTATAAGAAAAGGTAAACAATCATACTCAAGATCTTGAAAAATGACTAATTGTATAAAAAGGTAAACAACTTTAGTCCAATCTCTATTTCAGGTAACCAACTTTGTTTGTTTCAACAAAAGACCTAAAACTTTTGAAAATTATTATTTAAGCCTTTAAGGTAATCTTCAACCTTAACAGCAGGTAACCAATGTCTACGTGACCCATCAGCACCAACAACATGGTTTGTATTGCAAATATTTAAGGGATTTTTCTGGGCACTAAAAAATGGTTACCTGAAATAAAATTTAGAGCAAAGGTGGTTACTTTTGTGCAGTTACCCTTTACTTTAAGATAAAAAATTTCTGAATAATGAACCTGAACATGCCAGTTTTCAGGATCATCCTCGTTTGAAACCTCTAATGCTGAATTATCAGTTGGAAGATGAGACAAAGGATTGAGTATCCATGAAACACGTTCTATCTTGAGCAATGCATCTTCATGCCAATGATACATTCTTTTAAACCTCCGTCCAAGTTCTGACCATCTTGTGGCTTTTCTCCATCTTTGCTCAAAGTTTGTTAGGACATCGTATGCGGCTGGACCATCGATTTTGCAGTGTAGATCATGCCATGGTTGTCTTGGGGCACTTGTACCTAACTATTGTTGAAGAATCAGTATGGCGCACAGTTTCAAAAATATATATATCGCTAATGAAATTACTTAGGAAGTTCAATGAATCAATGCACTAAAAATACATTTTGGGCAACTGTCAACCTATTTGACTAGTTTCTTTTGTAGCTTATTTTTCCTTTTACCTGGTGGACCAACAATCAAGCATAACAGAAGCAAATTCACTTATAAAAAACAGGTGGAGATTGCCACCTCTAAACAGAAGGTAAAAGAATATAATTTAAATAATATTCAACTACTTACTGAAAAGGTAGGATTGTGAAAATCAGATTTAAACACGGTGTCTAGATCACGAAATAAACGATGTTCTGGTGTGTCATAGCGTCCATCACAGAGATCCAAACCGCCAATAAAAGCAGATATCTTCCTGTAACTTCCATTGGCTTCTGTATCCACTATAACACATTTCTGATGATGAGTGTATAGAGTCCCAACAACCTATGTCATGTAAAAGTATCAAATTATCATTGATCAGAGCTAAGCCCTCTCAAATTCTCATAAATCCAATCAAATTCCTAGATAAGAGCATTTTGAATGTACTAGAATCTTTTGAACTTGGACACTATTAGTAATCTGATAAAAAAAATACTGTGAATTAAGTAAAAAAAAGATCAAATTATGGTCATAAATCATGCCTGCTGCTTGATAATGCTAAGCTTTGTGCTTGCATAGCGGGGACACAATACACAGTGTACAGACGAGTGTTTGAAAACCTGCGAGTGTCTTCATCATGAGTTTGCATCACTCCATCCTGCACACAGAACCATTTGAAAAATATTATTCATACTCTCCCACTGCTCATAACTCGTTCTGGTGTAACACATTTAAACAGAAATCTTCAATGAAACACATGAAAACAAACAATTACAATCAAGGAATCTTGAAAAAAGATCGAATCAATACCGTTTTGATGAAGAATTTGTGTGTGAAGTCTTATCATCCCAAACAAGCAACAAAACCCTAACTCCCTCTTCAGATTTGTACTTCAACAACTCTCCGAGGGTCAAATCTCCACCATTGGCAATGGCCTGTTTGGCTCCCTCACCAGCTTCACCTTATCGTAAACCGACCACCCAGTAATATACACCAAATGATGAGCCTCCAATATAGCATGACATATATCCTCCCAACACCCCCTCTGCTTATAAACATTACTACACCCCCCACCCCCTTCTTCATCTTCATCTTCAACGTCCAATTCAATCTCCGTAACTCCCCCTCCACCACATGTGCATCCTGATACAGAACCACATTCCCACCACTCCTCACCGGAAAATAACTATCCCTCAAACAATAAGACTCCTCACCTTCAATTAACTTCTCATTCATTTCATCACAAGAGGTAAACTGAAGCTGTAACCTAATCGCACAATTAGGCTTCGAGGCTTACCAAACGGACCAATAATCGGGAACCAATCCTCAATAACCTCACCAGAGATTATCCTCGATGCAGAAATCGACGCCATTCCAACAAGCTCCGCACCGAACACGTCATTATCCTTCACCTGAATCTCCACCTCCGACACCGGATGAGCCACCGGCGCGACGAAATGCTCGTCCCATACCGGATCCTGCGAGTTAGGGATCACGCGCGTTCGTGCGACGGTGGCTCCGGCGAGGCAGACGGTGACGTAGGGGTCACAGGTGACGAATTTACGCCGCCGTGGGGTGATTTTACGCAACGGTCGTTCCGGTGGTTTGGTAGGGTCGAAGGCGTTTAAGCAGCGGCGAACGCGTTGCGTCAATAGGTCCATGTTCGGCAAACATTGAGCTTCGGCGATCGTAACTTCTAAATTTCCGTGAAGGTAAACGATTGAATCGGAATCTGAAAATGAATCACCGCTACTCATCGTCGTTGCATCACAAAATGATCAAAAATGAAGGTGGTGCATTGGCGTTTTCTCCGGCCGGAGAAACTGACGTTGGTGGAGTTCCGGCGGTGGATTCCACCGGAGAGAATTCCGGTACGGCGGTGCTGCGGCGGTTGGGGCCGACGAACAGCGATGGTTTTATGGTTATGCGAAGGAGAAGAGGAGAAGGTGGTGGAACTATGAGAGCACCAAATCATAACTGCTTCATCAACACGTGCAAATTTTAAAATTTTATAAAACAGCATAATTTCCTACTTTAATGTCTAATCAATGATAAAGTATCTATACTCCTTTATAATGTGTGAAGGAGGGGCAGAGGAGTCATTTCACGTTCCTCGTAAGACGCGCCCGTTCGTCTTTCTCGTCGGCCTGAACATTCCCCAACCGGCCGGACGTTACGCATCGCTTCCGCTTCATATGATGTTTGGGTGTTCGATTGAGTACCCACTCGTACCTATACACCACTGCACACTCCTCCTCCGTCTCCATTTCACCGCCACTCCTCTCTTTCCATTCGAAGGTATCCTTCGCTATCGAGGTTTCTGGTTGTTTTCGCCGTGAGGTATTGTCGATTTCAGCTTGATTTCTTCGATTTGATTAGTTGCTGATCGTTTTAAGTGAATTAGATCTGGATTATAGTGACAATCGATCGTCATTTGTTTGGTGATAGATCGTATTTTGATGATTGTTGTAGGATTGTTCAGATTTAGGCGTTTAGTTTTGTGATTAATTTTTTGTAGTAGATTATGTTCTGTGTTTGTGAGCATCAATTGTGAGGCGTTTGGATGAACTTCATGTTATAAAGCTTTTTGAATTGAAAATTTGCTTGAATGACTTAAATCAAATCCTTTAGATTTCTATATGGAACATCATACAATTGTTGGATTATCTTGCTATGTTGATTTGTTGTGGATGATGCTCTCTGTTTCTGATCGTTAACTATTAGGTTTTTGGGTGAACTTCATGTTACAAAGCTTTTTGAACTGAAAATTGCTTGAATCTGGTCCTTTAGGTTTCTGTATGGAAGATCATATACATTTGTTGGTTCTCTTGGTATATTGATTTGTTCTAGATGATGTTCTCTGTTGCTGATCTTAATCTGCAGAAACTTCAATTGCTAGCACTGTTTAATTTTAGTAGTTATCAGTCTGTTATGATCTCGTATGCGACTATAGATGAGTGCAATGCTATGTTTCGATTACATCGCACACATGTTCTTACGAATTTTATTGTTATGATCGCTCTGCGTTATCCCTACGCCATCTGTTTGAAGTTTGTACGTGTTGTAGTGCTTTCTCGTAGATAATGTTTCTCTATCGGTGTTATCGTTTATGTTTTGTGTCTGATTTCTTCGAATTGTAGTCTGTCACTGAAACGGATGCTCGATTTTGATGTATATATGTTTGTTTTGAGATGTGGTTGCTGTTGAGAGCTTGTTAATGTGTGTAGAAGGTTTAATAAGCAGCAATGGCATCAACGATAAGTCTATAACTACTTTGATCTTAGGGCCTACTCCTTTCAAGAGTAAATAACCATTCTGATGTTTAGTTTGTATTAGGTATTACATACTACTGTTTGTTCAAGTTTAAAGTGATTTCTGATCCTTTATGTTGTTTAAAAGGGAAAACCAACAACAATCAAACCTCTTATAATAAATCTTTCCTATTGCACTACAAGTTAAAGCTAACTAAAAGTGCTTCCAGTGTGAGTAATTGCCAAGTTTTAAAAGATCATCACCTCATCGGCGGGGTGATCTTCTCAGATACTCAATAACATAATGGATTGTTATTTTTTGTTATTCTAATTTTCCCCTGCACAGGGACCTGTATTGCTGGCACCTTCCTTCGTGCACGTGCAATTGGATTAATGCCTATGATTGATCAGGTAAATTAGATTTAAGCATCTTAGGTTCATCTTAAATTCAAGTTATTCATTGTGATATGCTTTTACAGGGTGAAGCAGATGACAAAATCATAGCAGTGTGTGCAGATGACCCAGAATTCCGCCACTACACCGATATTAAAGAACTCCCCCCTCATCGTCTTGCTGAGATTCGACTTTCTTTGAGGACTGTATCCATACATTTGTGTGAAAAGTAGCAGTATACATCTACCCTATTTGTTAATCTTATCTTATTTTCCCATACCTTTACTTGATGCATTCAGACAAGAAGAATGAGAACAAATCAGTCAAAGTCACGACTTCCTCCCTCCCTGCTGATGATGCGGTCAAACCTATAGAGTATTCCATGTGAGTAGTAGTAACACACGCACGCGCACCTACAGAGAATCTTGCGTTTCTTTTTGTGCTCGTTTCTTGCATGTGTGGATCTGATCTAACATGAATATTTGTGATGGCAGGGATCTGTATGCGTCATACATTGTTGAAGCTTAAGGCAGTGATTTGGGTTGTTGGTGCAGAAGCCACTGATAACAACCCGGTTTCATCCAAACCACAAATTAAAGATTTTAACAATGGCATGTGATTATATTTGGCAAACTTTTATGGTTATATAGTTATATTTATCGTGGCGTCTTCAATAAAGTGATCATAAGAAAGAAAGTGTTCAATGCAGTTTATGTAAACACCACTTGTATCATAAATACATCCCTTGGAGGTAACAATCTTTCTTTATTGAATCACGATTGGAGGTAACAAAACGTCGGGTAATGGGTCAAAAGGGATTCAAGTCAAAACAGGTACTGGTAGTCCTAACCCAAAACTCTTTTTGTCTTCTTTTTTTGTAAAATTGTTTTAAATATTTGTCTGAATATTAGATTATCTCTAATTTTAAATTTATCTATTTTAGAGTTAAAGCATTTAAGATCTTTTAGTTTTCTATGTGCTGAAAGTCACTTTCGGCAGACTTTTGGCCTGTTTGACCCATTTCCGTTAAAGCTATTTTTTTTCTACTTCACATGTCTGAACCATTAGAGATTAAACATAGCCCTGATCAACCCACTCATAAGCAAATGAGTCGAAACTACTATTCATAATCATGTCAATGCCATGCTATCTAAAGGTTATATATTGATTTGTTTATACAAAAGTACCTGGAATTCACCAATACCAGGATATTCCCAACCATGTTTTGCAGGGTAAGATGGGTAACGCAATTCTCCACAGGCACCTAAGCTAATTTCAATCTCGATAATGCTCCCATCTTGGAAGAATTCATCAAATTCAACCCGAAGCTTCTCATATACTCAAAGTATACCTGCAAATATTATGCACGAAACAACAAATCGTCAACTTTTAATTTTTACTTTGTTAAAGGTTACACCAGATGACCAGAAGATGCATTAACCAAGACCTTTTGCTCATTATTCTGTCTGTTTTAGGCCGAGATAAGAAGGTAAGCTATTGCATTTCATGTGTTTAAATGTATATCATTCTTGCTGAGGATTAAATTTGTAAATTTGATTATTGTAGGAAATAACTATGGCTGCAAGGAAGCTTGCTATGAATGTTATAGGGCAATGTGCTGGAAAACTTGAACCTGGAATAAAACATTTCATTGTAAAATCAAAATGAATGTCGAATGTATTCGATTTATTATTTTAATTCAGGAATATGTCTCATGCCCATCTTGTGGTAGAACACTATTTGATCTTCAAGTGATAAGTGCAGAAATTAGAGAAAAAACATCACATTTGCCTGGTGTTTCGGTAATCATCATAACACATAACATTGAGTGCCAACTTTGTTAAGGCAAATAAACATCACTTATCTTGCTGTTACTCTTATGACAGATTGCAATTATGGGCTGCATCGTTAATGGCCCTAGGGAGATGGCCAATGCAGATTTTTGTTCATCAGTTGGAGGAACATAACTCTTAAAAATGGCAACAATTATCACAGGCTGCTTTTGAAAAGTTCGATGTGGATAGAGACGGGTTCATAACTCCAGAAGAAATCAAAATGGTACGCCATCTTTTCGACGTATTGCTTGCAGAACAATTGTTTTGCCATTGACTTTTCATGTCAAACAAGCTTCTTTCCAAACTCACAATTGATTCCCATATCACCACAAATTTAGCACCAACTCATTCGGTTTTACTAAAAATTCAATCTACACATTACATTTTTCTCAAAAAACTGATATCAATTTAGGGTTTAGAGAGTTTTAATCCATGTTTCATTTGATTAGGATGGATCAATATATGGCATTACAGAGTGCAGCTTGGATGGGCAATATCTTTATCGATGTTCTTAGTTGCTAACTTTGTAATTGTTTTCACCAAGATGCATGTAGGTGAGCCTCTGATAGGTTCTGATATGGGTATACTTTGCAGGTTCCTGTGGCAAGTGGGGGTGGATCATACCCTTTTTTCTATGACGTCCCAAGAAATACAAGGTTCTTGTTTTCCCATAGATCACAAACTCCAGCTAAAGCCATTGCAAAATCAATTGTAAGTTCAATATACAAGTAACAAAAATGTGTTTGCTGATTTATATATGGTCTGTAACAGATTTATTTCTCTAATCCATGTAGGTTTATTATTAAAGCCTGGTAGCTTGGCTCAACAGCACTTTGACAAATTGGTCAATCTCTTAGAACAGCTTGTTTTAGATTTTGTTACTTGCATTTTCAATCTATATATATGGTTATCATTTGCATGCTTAAATGTTTGGATTATTTTTTTGTTGATATTACCATCCTTCTAATGGTGGCGGTTGGACTTACACACTAGAGAGATTTTTGGTTTCACTTGGTCTATACATTCAGAAAACGTCTACAACGAGAAAAAGAGTAAGGTCGTCTTTTTCCATCTTGTCTTGTCTGTCTTGTCCTTCTTTTCACTAATTAGTAGTTCTTATATAATAATTTGTTTATTCAGGGATCCAAATGGACAGATTGAATTCTGTTTAGGACAATAGAAAGGGAGTCTTTTGTGCGTATTGTCCTGAAATTGATCGATCGTGGTCAATACAACAAAAATGAAGAAACTGTCTGAAACAGTTGCTGCTGCAACTTCTATTTGTCTTACGTGGAGCCCTCATTGGTTGCTCATACAGGGTCCAGGCTATCAATCTCTGCTTTTGTGTTTCTTCCACAATTGCCATAATGGATGCCCACAATGTCAATCTTCCTAAGGTATTCTAATCTCATGATATTTATAAATATTGGTTATATTAAGTTACAATATATCTAAGTTTCTGATGGTTATTGCTTATTATATATGATGTCTATTTGACACTTCTTTATAATATTATTGTGTTGAAAGTAAGTAATATGGCATTCTATGTTTTATAAAAATTATGTATTTCTCTATTGAAGCAGAAACAACTTGCCCAGGTAACATGTGAATGTGAAAGACAACATTGGGACACAATCTGGTGGGATGGACCAGGTATATATGATACTTTATTTAAAAAACAACCTATAGCTAGACCTACCTGACCCATTTGTTTTGCCATGCATGCTTCAACACATCCATTTCCACAGTTCAATAAATGTTTAGATTCTAACACAACCACTAAACAATTATGTGATGTATCTCATGCAGAAGCTCCCCTGGTGGTTATTAGGCATGCAGTTACATGTTGGTGGGATTACCCTATCACCTTTTATAGTAGAAGTTTTATGTGTGTGGTGTTTTTCACTTTTACTTATGTTTTGTATTTTGAAGAAATTCACAGGTATGGTGTTTTTCTAAATAATATGATTGCATAATTTGTTAGCCACTTGGGTGGTGTATGCTTATACAGTGTACTCTCAGAACCATATATATATATATATATATACACACACACCACACACACACACACACACTACTATAATGTGCTTGCCCATCTACGTACAACATGATCATTCACAGCACGCAACTACACAATGCACACTTAAAGGTATCAACGCATGTCGTTACTACAACACGCCCTTATTCATTAAAATAACGCGTGCGCCGCAACGCGCGCGGGCACCCACTAGTACATATATATAAATACATGTAATAATACAATTAACTTGTTTCAATATTATCATTACTTACAACAACTAGGGTTTTTATCTGCCGCAGTTGCACGGCATTGTACGCGATGAGATAAAGTATAGACTACAATCAACCCGACTTATTTCTGAACTAAGTTTACGTCAAAATGTGGAGTAACTTGAATTCGTACCGTCCATTAAAAACATATGACATCTGACCCGACTCTTTTTCAAACAAAACTCAAAATGTACTATAAAAGCACACCGTATGCAGTATTATAAAGAATAGATTAAAATCTCGCAACTCCTTTCCGAACTAAATTTATGTAGAAACATAGAGTAACTCGGATTTATTTCGTCTAATGTAAATATATTAGATTGACCGGACGCACTTCCAAACAAAACTTACATCGAAATGTAGAAAAAAACTAAGGCGTACCATGTACATAAAAATAAGAAAGAAAATGGTTTTTTATAAACTCAACTTGTTTCCGAATAAAATTTATGTTAAAGCGTAGACCAACATCAAAATGTAAATATCACTATGATTTATTAAAGAGTAAATTAACAGGATGGTCCTTGTGGTTGGTGATTAATTATGGATTTGGTCCCTAAATAAATTTTTTTACGGATTTAGTCCCCACATGCAATGTATGCTTTCAAGAATGGTCCGTGTGTTTGTTAATGGTTCATTGGTTTGTTAGTGGTGTCAAAGTTGAATAAAATGACTAGTTTAGCCTCTAAATATCCTGTTAGTTAATAATAGTCATGTGGAAAAGAAATATAAGAACCCAACTTATTTGTTTAAACAAAACTAATACCGTGGACATGAAATCGAGCATCTTGTTCAATGGTTCAATCAGTGCAAGCTTAGAAGGAATTAATTTTCAAGTATTATTATATTTATTATCATGAGTGAACAATATTTGAAAGGAAAATCGATTTTATATCATCTTTATTTATGGAACTTATCATGAAAAGCTTCACAAGAGCGGAATATTTTCACCATGAAACATATTGTTTATGATTAGTAATAGAGGAACAAAAGTGAATCATAGAAGGAAGCATAACAGACACATTCTTCGATATCTTTTAAAACTGATTGTTATTAGCTTATAAAAATTTTGTAAAACAACCACACTTAGGTATTATATATGTCTCTAGCAAGGACAGATCGACAATCCCTGCGGCCCTTCTTTTTCTCTAACTACATCAATTTCGTTTAGCGATCAATTAGGAGATACCAAAAAGCCCCACTTACAAAATTCGAAACAAGCAAAGGTTAGTGATTGGTCACTGAAACAGCAAGTAAACACAAGTGATTGGGATAGAAAGCATGGATAAAGAGAGAGAGAACTGTAGTGTTCTTGTTTGTTTCATCTCGTTATTAGGTGAGAGTGGTGGGAGTTCGTTTTTTCTTTGACGAATGAAGACGACATAGGTGTGAAGCAGGCTAACTTCGATTGTATTTTTCGGTGTTACATGATATTGACAGTAGCAACCCGTAATCAAACAGAAGAAAGAAAAGGAAGAAGAAGGGAGATGGGAAAGCTTCTGATAATTTTCATATCCTTACAAAAGTACAATGCATGTAATTAATAGAATAAAATAACCTACCCATTCAAAAAGATATGGGCCACTCCTATTCATGCAACAATAATGGAAATATACAATTATAAATAAAGTGAAGTAAAAGAAACATGCTACTGAAATGCAGATGATGATGTGACAAATAACTCACGTAAACTTCTCCATGCATACAAGGAAGACCATAATAGAGATCGAAACGAGGTGGGGGGAAAAAGGTTAGTACACGGTGCACTATTACACCATGATTTAGATGCTAGAGAAGGGGAGGAGGTCGCCGAAGAGGGGTGGCGGCTAGGGTGGGGATTAACAATGAATTGAGGGGTAAATTATATATTTTATGCTTTAAATAAACAGGTAATTTTACCCTGAAATGACTTAACTGCCCATCAAACTAACTGCTTACTTAACACTGTTAAAACAAAGGACCATCCTTGAAAGCAAATCGTGTATTTATGGACCAATTCATAAGAAAAGTTTTTTCTGGACCAAATCTATAATTTACCTAAAACCATAGGGACCATCTGTGTAATTTACTCTTTATTAATTTGACGCAGAGATCCAACCGTCCATTTTCTCTACAACTAGGGGTGTAAACGAGCCAAGCCGGCTCGCAAGCTACTCGGGATCGGCTCGAAAAAAGCTCGAATCGAGTTGAGCTTAAACGAGCTCGAGCCCGAGCTCGAGCTCAAATTATTGCTCGTTTACTAAACGAGCTCGAGCTCGAGCTTCAGGATATCGAGCTCGAGCTGGCTCGCGAGCCTAAACGAGCTTTTTGTATATCTCACTACTCTAATAAAAGAGTAACTATGATTGACACGTGTCATTTTTTAGACTCATCTAATACCACGTGTCAGCATCACATTTATTCTAATCAAATTTTTCCCGCTTCTCTCCTATTAAATAATCACATTAATTACTAATAATATTATTAATTTATTTTTACATTATAATTAGTATTTAATAAATTAAGAAAGATAAATTTTTATTAATATTATTTCTATAGAGATATTTTTTTCTAATTTTTTTTCTAAAAAATAAAATTATTTTACCTAATATTTTAAAATTGTTTTTAAATTAATTTTTTAATAAAACAAAACTATTAAAATAGGGATTTATAGTAAGGAAATTAAAAAAAAATTAATGTGTTTTAAAACAAAATGTCTAATTTATCTTGAAAAAATAAAAAAATTAAAAAGTTTATATTATTATTTATTACTTATAACTATTATTATACATAATTTTCAATCATATCATGTTTTAGTCTATCATTTTATAATTAGTAATTTTTATTCAACTTAATATTTTATTTATTCAACCCGTGTATTACACGGGTTTACTAAAGCTAGTATATATATTTTACTTACATATTAAATATATATATACATATTTACATAAATTATATTATTAAATATATATTGTGATAAAAATAGTTAAATATATATATGTGTTATATATAAAAAGTATGCTTATAAATATTATAAAAGTAATAATAAAAAATATAAATTTAATAATTTAACAATAAACTAGCCGAGCTCGAGCCGAGCTCGAGCTTGAAAATTTTCTAACGAGTCGAGCTCGAGCTTTATAAATAAAACTATAAACGAGCCGAGCTCGAGCTCGAGCTTCCTAAAACCAAAACCAGCCGAGCTCGAGCCTTAGCGAGCTCGGGCTCGGCTCGGCTCGTTTACACCCCTATCTACAACGATGGTGGGTGTGTTAACCCATAAAAAGTCCTTACCATGTGCCTTCAAATCGATGGCCCATGTTTACTTAATCTCTATACACAAAGCCCCAAATTAATTTATTTTTCCCTTGTTAAATAATTCAATTAACATAAATATTAGTGTAGAGTTGGGGTAAAGTAACTCATTGGAAATATCGTGGCCAAACTAAAAACCTAAAAATATCCTATTCATGAGAGTTTTCAAATATATATATATATATAATATATATATATATATATATATATATATATATATATATATATATATATATTTATGTAAGTCAATGGTTCTTTTGGTTCTGAAAATAAAAAAATGTTTCTGTAATGATCCTGATCCTATATATATATATATATATATATAGATATATATATATAATATATATATATAATTATAGTGTAGAGTTGGGGGTAAAGTGACTAATTTGAAAATATTATGGTCCACTAAAAACCTAAAAAGTATCATATACATAAAAGTTTTCGATTAATATATACTAGTGTGTGAACCCACGCTTTGCCACGAGTTGTTAAAATTTTGTAACACTTGATTTCGATTACTTGTACATTAGTATTAATCCGTAGATATGGATAAAACTTATATTGACAAATCTTTTTGAAAAAAAATCATGTCGAAACATTAATATAATTTAACACATCAAACGGCAAATTTAGATTTTATAAACCATCATATTATTATAATTATAAAAGAAAAATGATATAAGATTCAGAACCTTAAACCAGTTTTGAGAGCTTATATATTTTTAGTTTGATAACTTGTATATTATTACACATTATTACTTATTACTAAAATGTTTTTATTTTGTAAATAACTATTATAACTACTTTAATAATAATAATAATAATATAATAATTATTATTTATTATTATTATTATTATTAAAATTCAATGAATTCATATGGATTTAAAATTAAATTAAAATTCATCAAAATATTACCATACTAACCTTAGATGTCTTAAGGTCAAGAGAAAATTAATATTTTGATATCCTAAAATATTTATAAATAGTATAGATAATATAAATATTTATTATTTCTTTCTATATATTATGTATAATGAATTGGCTCGCGTGATGCGCGGGTGCTACTGGGTTTCTTTTACGACCAACCTTAAATACTGATTATATTATTATTATTATTACTACTACTACTACTACTACTACTATTATTATTATTATTATTATTATTATTATTATTATTACTACTAATACTGTTACTACTATTAAATTATTATTATTATTATAACTATATAAATATTTGGTAAATAGTATTTAGTTAATAATATAATACTTAATTTAAATTGTAAAAATATAAATGAAAAATAAAATATATATAATTTAAATATTATAAGTAATACTTAATATAGTGAATTTAATCATATGCATTAACTCATGTATTAGTTAGAATAAGTTTATTAATGGGGATAATTTAAAAACACTTGCATAAATTTACCCATGGGTATGTATTACATATAGTAGAGATAAATAATAGTACTAGTAGGGTGACCCGTGCTATGCACGGGATTGCAAATTTTAAAATAATAATTCTAAATGATTTATACGTTAGTATTAATCAACTCTAAAAAATTCACCTGTGAAACGTTGATAAAAAAATATAATGCTGTTAAAAATAAACCCTTGAAATATAAGAAAAGTATAGCGAATATGTAAACTGTAATTTTATTAAAGTTAATGTGCTATATTGTAAATTGGTTAAAAGAAAATAGAAGAAAAATTCTTTAAGTTTAAGAGATAAGTGTAAATTTGACTTAACCTGAGAGTATAAGTTACATAGTATACATGCATTGTAACTTTGGTGACGACAAGGAAGAGGACACCCAAATCAGTATCCAGGGTATGCCGGTCCCACGAACATCTAGGTTCAAATACCTGGGCTCGTACCTGCAGGAGGACGGAGAGATACACAGCGATATAGCTCATCGTGTCCAAGCAGGATAGTGCAAGTGGAGAGCAGCATCAGGGATCCTATGTGATAAGAGGTTTCCAGCAAAACTTAAGGGAAAACTATACAGAGTGGCGGTACGTCCAGCTATGCTATATGGAACAGACTGCTGGGCCATAAAGAATTTGCACGAGAAACAAATAGAGGTTGCGGAAATGCGAATACTAAGATGGATGTGTGGCCATACAAGACTGGATCGGATAAGAAACGAAGTGTTTCGACAGAAGTTAGAAGTGGCTTGTATTGCAGATAAAATACGAGAGGGAAGACTAAGATAGTATGGACATGTCAAGAGGAGACCAATGGCAGCACGGTTAGAGCAGTGGAGAACATCATCCTAGAGGGTAGGAAGAGTAGAGGAAGACCTAGGTTGACTTGAGAAGAGATAATTAGGCGAGATATGGTACACTTGCACCTCTCTGAGCACATGATCAAGGATAGCAGTGAGTGGAGGCGTAGAATTAAAATTAAGGACTTTTAGTGGGTTCTGTAGCTAGGAAGGGACTTTGATTACTTGTTACGGGGCCTGATGTGTATGTGGTACGCTTCGACCTTTTTAGGGGAAACTTGCTGCTTCTCTGATGTGCTTGTTCATTTTATATTTCCTTTTGGTGATATTTTAATGTTTGTTGTATGCTGTGTGTTGTATCATATATCATATATCATATATCGTATATTTGATTATGTTGATTCGCTAGCGTTATTGCTTTTGTTATCGAGCCGGGGGTCTCTTTGAAAGCGGTCTCTCTACCTATCTGGATAGAGGAAAGACTCGCCACCACCTACCCCTCCCAGATCCTGCTCTTGAGTGGGATATACTGGGTTTGTTTGTTTGTTTGTTTATATTTAGTTATAAAGGATATAAAAAGTAAATGTAGATTTAAATATTAATTTAAAATATAATAAATAAAATAATACTCAATGAATTAAATTAAATAATCTAATATGCATTAAATAATGTATTAATAAAGAGAAGTTTATTAAATGGGGGTAAATTAGAAATTATTGCATTAAACACTTGTACTCTATGCTTAAAAAATATGTTAGGTGTCTTACACTTTATGTAAAATTTCAAATATATCCATCTAAAATGCTTGTAGTATAGATATAGATATAGATATAGATATAGATATAGATATAGATATAGATATAGATATAGATAGATATAGATAAATTAGGAATTATTACATTAAACGTTTGTACTCTATTTTTAAAAATGTTTTAAGTGTCTTACACTTTATGTAAAATTACAAATATATCCATCTAAAATGCTTTATATGTAGTATAGATAAGCAAAATTACTATCCTTTCTATATCATTATTATCGTTGCCATATTATACAAAGTTTCTTAAGTAATTGAGTTTAAAATGAGTAATGAGATTTTGAAATAATTTAATATAAACTAACATATACCGTTTTGTACTTGTCGAACAACTATTTCATAAAATAAAATTTCTAATTATGAATATATATTATGTGTTTGGGAACTATATAATTAACAATTATATTTATTAATTTATATTTGTGTTATTTGTGTTATAATAAAGTCTTACTTTTATGTCCGCACATTTTACACTAAGCTTACTATTAATATACTTATTAGCTGTCATTGCTAGTATTATTACTTTTAAATTATTATTATTATTATTAAAATTATTTTATTTTATGTAATACCCCCTGGTTAAGCATAAACATCACAAGCAAATGGGGTCAAGAGGAGTCCTTCTAGTGGCTGTGTTTAAAAGACGACAACCTCTGACTGGGATTGAAAAATCCATAGAAAGGGGGTGGGAGACCACCACCTAAAAGCTTACATGTCCCTAAGGAATTGTATTCAAAACTTAAATCAGAGGCGGTAGCAACCATTACATTTCCCATAACAATCCACGAGGACCTAGTTAAGCAGTCAGTGAGAAGCTGACACGTGTTTGACGACTAATCATTGAGTCTTGACATGTGTTTGATGACTAATCATTAAGTCTTGACATGTGTTTGATGACTAATCATTAGGTCGATAATGCTCAGCGTGCGGTTGTGATGAAGAAGGTAGTCACGGAGGTTAGTCGCAGGTCGCCACCTAAACCATAGCGGTCCGTGACAGTTCCAAGAATCTAGCCTATAAATCAGGTTTCGAACCCTGCCATTCCTTTACCATTTCAAATGAGAGTGTACTTTCAAGTTGTTGTTTTAAGCATCTTGGAGCCTCTAGCGTTGCAATAGCGTCTAGCAACTTCAGGTTATAGGTTGATTTAGTTATTTATATTCAGTTCAAGAACTTGTTCAGGAGTCATGACGAGGTTATGTAGCGGATAACGTGGTCTTATGTTATGCACAACCTGATCAATTAATGCTAAAACTATGACTAGTCAGCCTAAGCTAATTTCGATGATGATTAACCATGTGTCAATCCTATTTCAGTTACATAATTAAGCATATCTTGATAATCGATAGGAATGTAATTCTAAGAATCCTCGTAACCAGGACCCAACCTACTAACTCAGGTGAGTTATCATGTTTATTTTACACGTATAGTATACTCTTTGGTTAACTCAATAATCGCCATGATATGTAATATATTCATGGGGTATGATTAGATCCTTTTATGTTTAATGGGCATGTGTGACATCTGTCATCAGAACATGTCCGTTGACAGTTGAGTTTAACTTTTTAACTTGTTGGATTAAATATGGACTTTGACTTAAAAGTTGACATAATATTGACTTGAACTGAGAATAGTAAATTTGACGTGTTTAGACATGCTAATTCTAGAATTATGCATTATGGGCATAATACGTGCTAACGGGCCTCGTGGTAACAAAGTGACGTTCACCGGATAGGATGTAGTATGATGATTATGTGTTTTGGACTTGATAAAGGATTGACAAGACGTAAAATATTAAAATTTACATTAAAAATGCAACAAAAATCGGGCATTAGTGGACTTTGCCTATTACTAAATAGACTTAATTTAATTCAAAACTATAAATTAAATAATTTATATATCATATGATATTCTAAAGAAATTATATTAACACATAAAATTTAAAAACACAAAAATGGAAGACACGCTGGTGCGGGTCCAAGTGTGGAGGAGCATGCTATCTTGTTCTTGAAGACCCATGATCACTTGACCAAGTAGGGTTCACTAAAATGGTCATAACTTGGGCTAGAAGTCTCTATTTTAGACCTGCTACCAGTCAAATGACCGCTGAGTCGAGGAGCATGTTTTCACATATGGCCGTAGGTGGTTTACGTCATCATTTCGGTTAAAAACAACATATTTATGAGTTATTTTACTTTTTGACTTATTTCTAGTTTTGTCGAACTTTGACTATGGCCCAGTTTTTTGGTTCGTTTATGTTTGATGCCCATTCAAATTTCTCCCTATCATAAAGTGTGTGTTGGCGTGTGGTTATCCTGATTGTCGGTGTTATTCATGAATCAATGATAATTGAAAAAAATGTTAATGGTATTCTTTGTGAATCAATAGGTTCATTTGATTCTCTTTGGTATCCACCTACATCACGAGTGGTTCAAGATGAGACGGAATTAGACGAGACGGGCCAAAGGCCCAAAGGGGCCACCCCTTCCCTTTTGCTATCGTAAACCCTTAAAAAGGAGGGGTTCCTTTTTTAGTTTCTCTTCATTCTTTTATTTCTCTACTCTTGTTCGCCAAGTTTTCTCTCTAGAGAAAACCATAGTCGTCGTCATGTTTCTTCTTGTTCATCCATCATCACAACATCTAGTTCATCATTAGCATCTATTTTGGTGTTGTTTCTTTATTCAAGATTGGATTTTGGTCAACTATTCATCATCAACACTTTTACTGGATTGCGTCATTTGGGACTTAAATCGCCCCATGTGCGGTTAAAACCCTATTTTACACTTTCTTTTATAATGGTACTCGTTTGATTGTAATCCATAGATCTTTGGTCCTTGTGGACAATTTAGAAAAGCATTTTTCATAATTATATCAAAGGAATCATAATGGAATGTTCAAACCTGGATTAACACGGAAAGAAATTGAGTTTTTAGTGCTAACTCACAAAAAAGGCGAACCGAATCGATAAATCATGACTATTCGAATTAGGACTGAAAACTATAATAACATAAGGGTATAATGCAATGGATAGGTCAAATAGACCATGAAATAAACATTCTTTTAGGTATTGGACCAATAATGTTCAAAAATTATGGTTTTGGGATACAAATGACAAGGTTGAGATTTTAGACAACTTGTTGTTAGAAAAATAATACACTTTGTACAGGTTGCAACTTGGTCATACTGAGTCAAAATGGGTCAAATTTATGTCTAAAAACAAGTTCGAGGGTCCTCTAACTTACCTAAGTGGTCTCGCGTCAATCTGACATCTTTTATTCCTCCAAATGCAAAAAATAAAATCAAAGGTTAAAGCTATTAATTTTGGGCAGAATTTGGTTTGTGTTCGTAAGGACATACCTCCCGCATACTTTGTCCAATTGAAATGATTTTTTTTAAATTTAGTTTAAGGTCTTAGCTTTTTTTACAACGTCTAACACAAGATGTTTTGTTATCATTTAGACCTCCAAGAAGCCTTCGTAAAGACGGTACGCGATTAGCTCTACAAGCTAATTGGTTGACACGCCACCCTTGTTGTCGGTATGGTAGCTAAGACTGACATGGCGTGTACATTCCCTCAAGTGAATCTAATCTGATTATTTGAGATTGGATTGGTCATGAGCTTATATTGGTTTCTATGACTTATATTTTCTCACATACTTTGTACGTGTGTAACATGACCACATATTATGTACTTATAACCCTTTGAACTTACCGGCATATGTTAACTTTTTAGAGAGTATTTTTTCAAATAACAATGCTTAGGTATTGTTTGTTTTTTCTGCAGCAAAATTTCTGTAGTTCGCGGACCACATCAGCATACATCTACAGAAGAATAGGTGGACAAAACATCTGTAATTTACAAGAACAAGACTGTTTATTTTTTAAAATCTCCAAACTACTAAAATATTTTGTAATTAAAATAAACCTATTTTTTAAATTTTAAAAGTACTTCAACATTAAAGTTTAAATAAAAGTCATACAACACCGTAATAATATTCATAAATCATAAAAATACATTTTATTTAAATCATTTATTCCACATTTTAGTAGCTATAAAACCATAAAAATACATTTTATTCCACTCGACGGTGGGTGGAGGCGGACGGTGGTGGGGCGGACGGTGGCGGGGGCGGACGGTGGCGGGGGCGGACGGTGGCGGGGGCGGACGGTGGCGGGGGCGGACGGTGGCGGGGGCGGACGGTGGCGGGGGCGGACGGTGGCGGGGGCGGACGGTGGCGGCGGCGGATGGTGGCGGCGGCGGACGGTGGCGGCGGTGGACGGTGGCGGCGGCGGACGGTGGCGGCGGCGGACGGTGGCGGCGGCGGACGGTGGCGGCGGCGGACGGTGGCGGCGGCGGACGGTGGCGGCGGCGGACGGTGGCGGCGGCGGACGGTGGCGGCGGCGAACGGTGGTGGGTGATGGTGTTTAATACTCTGTAGAGTTTAGAAGACTTTAGAAGTGATTATGCCAAGTCTGCACCATGCAGATCTCGTGCAGACCTTTTTTAACAAAAAATCTTCCTAAAAACAAGCACTCTACAGACCTCAATGTCTGCGCGATGCAGACAAAAGAGGCCAGGACGAGTTTTCACAAAAAACAAGCACCCCCTTAAATACTTGGGAAATGGACTTTACACGAGGCCACTCCTGCAAGGGAAATATACATATTGGACTATTTGGATTTTATTTGGATTATGTTTACTGTTGGATCAAGAAGAAGGCTGGTGCAACCAAAACCAATTCACTTAGATAATTTTTTAGTACTACATACAAAGGCTTCCGTAGCTTAGGATGGAACTTCCGAAGGTTGTAGAGTTCTTCCGAAGACAAAGTGAAAGATCAACTTCCGAAGACAGAACTCTACTTCCGAAGTTAACAAAAGAAGTTTCCAAGTCTTAGAAGAAGCAGTCTCTTCCGAAGTATAAGTGGCTTCGGAAGTACTTATTCTTCCGAAGCCATTTAACCTTCGGAAGACATTACTATGAACCAGTGGACACAAGTATGGTCTCTGACACTCCGCTGTAGATACAGCATGGCATCTTCCTAAAGAGCCATGTAGTTGACCATACCTTATTCCACTGTTTACCTTTTATGATAGTACATGTTACCAACTTTAGTTGGTGACAAAAGGTAAGTCAGGGACATGTCCTGACTACCATATCTCAGATAAGACTTTATCTGAGATACCTTAAACTATAGTCTTGTAGTATAGGCTTTAGTTATAGGATCCCAGCTAGTATCAAAGTATATCCGGCTGTAGGTAGTATTATATATAAGTTCTCATTGTAACTCATTTAAGAAGAGCTTGTAAGAGTCTTGTAATACTTGAGTTGAGAAACAATATATAAAAGTACCTTGAAAATTACTTCTTGTGTTCCTTATTACTTGTTATATTGTGATCAACTCTTATTGACTCTATCTTTACAAGAGTGTTGTTCAAGGTGAGTTTGAGAGAAAAACTAAGTGTTAAGTGACCCCAACCGATCCTGCAATTGGTATCAGAGCTCTTTAGGCTCTTGATTGCGTGATCTAACCATCCAAATCAACCTGTTTTTCACTCCTCCCTACAACTCACTCACTGAAAATGGCCCTTAACAAATCCGAAGTAGAGATGGGAACTATGACAAAGGCTCCCATCATTACTCCTGAAAATTTCCGGTCTTGGAGCAGAAGAATGGAAGGCTTCATCAGATACCAAGACAGCAAAATGTGGAACTCCATTGTCAATGGCCCGTATAAGCCAAAGGTGGCAGCATCTGGTGGAAACGGTGCCATGATAGAGAAGGCTGTTGAGGATTACTCTGATGAAGACAAAAAGAAGATGGACATCGACAGCAATGCTATGACCATTCTTATGACTGCAATACCGAACTCCATTATGGTGAGGTTCGAGCATTGCAAGACTGCTAAAGAATTGTTTGATGCACTTACTCTGATGTATTCAAACTCTAACGACTCAAAGAAGGACTCACTGAAGTAGCAGTTCGAGAACTTCACTCACATTGCTGGAGAGACCCTCAGCCAGCAGTACTTCAGGTACATGGATCTTATCTCTTCTCTTCAGTCTGTAAAGATCACTCCCGAACGTAGAGATCTTACTAGAAAGTTCATGAGTGCTCTTCCAAACGAGTGGACATTCTACCGTGTCTCTATCAAGAGAACAGAAAACTTGAACACTCTTACCATGACTGAACTCTATGGCATCCTTGATGGATATCGCATAGAGATGGTGAGTAAGAAGGGCCACCAAACAAGCAGACCCATGAGTCTTCCTGCTAGCAATGCTTTAATGATCGCTCAAGACTCATTAACCCCACAACCTCAGCATTACCTGACCTTCCAATAGCCATCCTGCTCTTCTGGACTATACATCTTTTTCCCTGAGACTCCAAGGTCTCAACAGGCTCAACATGATGTCTTTCAGGAAAGTTGTGCCTTTGTCTCAGGAAGTGGATATTCTGGTGATTTTCAATACTTCTTTGATGATCTTGAGTGTTTCAGTCCAGACGATGTAGAGTATGTGGACATTGTCCAACAGATGGCTCTTTTAACTTATAGAGCTAAAAGTTCTTTAAGAGAACTGGAAGGCAATTCCCTCAAAATCCAACTACCAACAAGTTTGGGTTTGACAAGACCAAGGCAAAGTGTTACAACTGTAACCAACTCGGTCACTTTGCAAGGGAATGCAAGGCTCCCAAGAACAATCCGGGAACCCCACAGGCCTCCACACATCCCTCAACCTCAAAGCCAGATGAAAAGTCAACTGAAACAGCTGCAATAGCTCAAGATGTCAACTGGAGCTTCATGGTACAGGATGTGACTCCTGCTCAAGCTCTCATGGCTGGAACAGACGATGCCCAGGTATATGAACATCTTTGTACTCCAGCCTGTATACCTAAAGTTAAACTTTATCAGGACTACAATAAGGAAATCAGATCTGACATTGAGTCTTTAAATATCTTAAAATCTGATTTTAAGAGAGCTGAATCCGACTACCAAAAGAAAATTGAGGAGTTAGAGAAAACTGTATCTCTTTTAAAACATGAACACACCAACTACAAGACTCAAATCAAGGATATGATATCCAAATTGTCTAAGGCTCAAGCCCAGCTTGTCACTGCTCAGGCCAGGAAGCATGCTATTTCTGAGCAAAACTTCCAAGTTATTCTTGCATCATCCTCCCATTCCAAACTTTGTTATCAGAACAAAGGATGGTTGGGAACCAATGAAATTGCTCCACCACACTCCTATGAGTCTATTAGACAACCTAGATGTGGTACTGAGGAGCAAGAGGTTCCAACTGCTGACCCTTCCTCATTAGAATTGAAGGATGAAGCAACAATAGTGGCCACCACAGGAAAGGAACAGGAAGATGTACTCATCTCCTTCTGTGAAGACCAAATCCTAACTACTAAGGCCAGAAGAAGCAGAGCTAAAGCTGCTAGAAGAAATGCTAAGAAAGTGGCTGAGTCCAAGCTGAAGATTGACCCAAGGCAGAAAGGTGTCTTCATCTCAGCTGGATTCCAAGTGTTAGGTACTTCCGATTTAGGAAAGGAGTGTAATACCAACACTCCTGTCCTGCCAAAGGATCAGAAGTTAAAGGGAAAAGTTGCTGAAGCAGAGAAGAAGCCCATGAAACAGCAACCCTCATATTCTCAAAAGACTAACATTGCGTGCATAATGTGTGGTCTGTAAAATCACATGGCAAAAGATTGTTACTACAATCCTGCAAGCACACATTATGCAAATAATGCTAGAAAAGAAGAAGTCAGGGAAGGTTTCACATTTGGACCTTTTCAAATGGCTCAAGTGATGAAGAAGGGAAAGCTAGTTTCGGAAGCAAGGTTGCTTTCGGAAGAAAATTTTTCTTACGAAGGGAAAATGGCTTCGGAAGCAAAAGCTACTAAGGTTCGAAAGAACAAGAAAATTCCCATGAAACCATCCCAGAAGAAGACTGCTTCAGAAGAGAAGGTGGCGAAGGCTTCTTCCGAAAAGAAAGAAGCTTCGGAAGAAGACCATGCTGCAAAAGCTTCAATAAGCTCATCCTCCAAAATCAACCAAAGGGTGGACTGGAAGATCAAGGAAGACGCTGCAGCCCAAACCTCTTCTTCAAAGACCCTTATTGAACCCCAATGCATATCTTTTGCTTCAATTATGTATTAACTTTGGAAGAACCTAAGACCAGCAAGGCTTGGGCTTCCAAACAAAACTAACAATCTCATCTTATGTGCAGGGACATCCATATGACAAGAACAATAATGTCTGGATTGTAGACAGTGGATGCTCCAGGCATATGACAAGGAACAGATCTCTCCTTCAACAGTTCCAGAACTATGATAGAGGACCTGTCCAATTTGGAGGTGAGGCCGGAGGATATATTTATGGCAGAGGGAGTATATCCAATGGTAAATTAAAAGTTGACAAAGTTCACTTTGTCAAACAGCTTGAACACAATCTGTTAAGTGTTTCTCAATTCTATGATCAAAAGCACCAAATGCTTTTCACAGAACATGAGTGCATTATCCTCAAACCAGGGATGACAATTCCTCCGGAATTGGTGCTTCTTAGATCTCCCAGGAAAGGGGATATGTACAAGCTGGATATGAACAATGCTTCTCCTATGGGTGAAGTATCATGCTTTCTTTCAAAAGTTGATAGTGATGAGTCAACACTATGGCATAAACGTATGTGTCATGTAAATTTTAAGACAATGAATAAATTGGCTAAAAATAACTTGGTACATGGTTTGCCTAAAAAGGAGTTTTATGCAAAGATAACTGTGTTGCTTGCCTGAAAGGGAAACAACACAGGACATCTCACAAATCCAAATGTGTTAACTCTATCACTACTCCATTACACTTATTGCACTTGGATCTTTTTGGTCCCACAAGTATAATGAGCAATGGAAGGAAATCATACTGCCTTGTGATAGTTGATGATTTACAAGATTCACATGGGTATTCTTTTAAGAACTAAAGATGAAACTGCTAAAACTTTAAAATCTTTTATTCTTAAAATAGAAAATCAAATTGATCACAAGGTTAAAATTATTAGAAGCGATCAAGGGACTGAGTTTAAGAACTTCATTCTTGACTCATTCTGTAACTCAAAAGGGATTGCCAGACAATATAGTGCTCCCAGAACTCCTCAACAAAACGATGTTGCTGAGAGGAGGAACAGGACACTTATTGAGGCTGCTCGAACTATGTTAGTGATTCAAAACTACCTCTAACATTCTAGGCAGAGGCAGTCAACACTGCATGCTATATGCATAACATAGTTCTTGTAGTTAAGCCCCATGGAAAAACCCTTATGAGCTATGGAACAAGAGGCCACGTTCATTGGCTTTCTAAGGTCCTTTGGCTGCCGGTGTACCATACTTAACACAAAAGACAATTTGGCAAAGTTTGCTGAAAAATCAGATGATGCTATCTTGTTGGATGTTCTTCTAGCTTTAAAGCTTATAGGGTATATAACATTAAGAATCAACAATTTGAGAAGTCATCCAATATAGTGTTAATGAGCACACTCCTTATGTTAGAGGGAATGGCCCTGATCATATATTTGATTAGAACTGATTTCGAACTATTCTAAACCACCTTATGAGAATGTTTTAGTTGGAACAGGTGCTCAAAATGATGCTGATACTGATGCTGATCAACTGTTTGAGCTACCCAGACCTCGTCCAAATTCTCCAAGTGCTAAAATACACCAAGCTTCCACCATTCACAGATCTGATAGTTTAACCATATCAAGGAATAGTGAAGCTTCAACAAGTGAATCACTTGCTGAGCCTCAAAACTCATCAGGTGATCCACCACAACACCAGGCTGAAGGCAGTAGTATTTTGAAGGAACAGACAACTGTTGATACTACTTCACAACCAACAATTGATGATGTTTCTCATTCATTCAATCAGTCCTCATTGAATGACTTTGGAATAGCTGCTGGTCAAAGTGCCCCAGTTCCTGAGCAGAATATGTCAAATCTGGATTTATCTCTGCAACTGGAAGTGATTCCTCGTCTTAGGATTCATAACACTCATCCAGTTGGGAACATCATAGGGGATGTCTCTAAAGGTATGAGAACAAGAGGACAGACATATCATAGGAATGTCTGCTTATACTCATGCTTTCTATCCCAGATGGACCCAAGAAGGTAGAAGATGCTTTGAAAGATAGTAGCTGGCTTGAATCAATGCAAGAGGAGCCGCTTCAATTCAAGAGACAGAAGGTATGGAACCTATTCAGCTACCATCTGGTCAAGTACCAATAGGCACTAAATGGGTGTTCAGAAACAAGAGAGATGATAGAGGCTTGATCATGAAGAATAAAGCAAGACTTGTAGTTCAAGGATACACACAAGAAGAAGGAATTGATTATACTGATGTCTTTGTACCTGTTGCAAGACTTGAGGCAGTTAGGATCTTTCTTGCTTTTGCTGCATCTAAGGACTTCACTGTCTATCAACTTGATGTCAAGTGTGCCTTTCTATATGGGGATATAGATAGGGAGGTCTATGTACTAATAAGATAAGACGAACCACTACCAGTAGTCTATGTCAACCTCCAGGATTTGAAGACCCACAGCACCCCAACTATGTGTGCAAACTGGATAAAGCTCTATATGGGCTGCATCAAGCACCTAGGCTGTGGTATGAGACTTTGTCTAAATTTCTTCTAAAAAATGGTTACACCAGAGGTACCATTGATAAGACTCTTTTTATAAAGAAGTCCAGAAAGGATATCCTGCTTGTTCAAGTCTATGTTGATGACATCATATTTGGTTCTTCAAATGACCAAATGTGCAAAGACTTTGAGAGCATTATGAAGAAGAAGTTTGAGATGAGTTCCATGGGAAAAATGGACTCTTTCCTTGGAATTCAGGTGAAGCAATTAAAGGAAGGGTTCTTCATCAATCAATCCAAGTATGTCAATGACATCTTAGAGAGATTGGTATGGACTATAAACCAGCCAAGACACCCATACCCAGAAACCATAATCTTTGTCCTGACCTTGAGGGGGAGGATACTGATCAACATCAGTATAGAGCAATCATTGGTTCTCTGGTGTATCTTATTGCTAGTAGACCTGATATCATGTTTGCTACTAGCCTTTATGCAAGATATCAGGCTGCTCCAAAGGTGTCTCACCTAGCTGCTGCAAAGAGAATTCTCAGATACCTCAAAGGAGCACCTAAATTAGGTCTCTGGTATCCAAGAAGTAGTGATTTCAATCTCTATGGATACTCTGACAGTGACTATGGTGGCTTCAACATTGATAAGAAATCAACATCAGGAGGATGTCAATTTCTTGGTAGAAGGATCATCTCATGGCAATGCAAGAAACAATCCTGTGTGTCTACATCAACTGCTGAAGCTGAATATATTGCTACTGCTAGCTGCTGTGCTCAGCTACTGTGGATTCAGAACCAGATGTTAGACTATGGATTCAACTTTATGAGTACTCCTTTCCATATTGACAACAATAGTGCTATCTCCATCACTGAAAATCCAGTAAAGCACTCCAAGACAAAGCACATTGATATAAGGTATTATTTCGTGTGATACGTTCATGCATTTGTGGACAAGAGTTGGTCATTACTGAACAACTCATCAGGGAGCATCTCGAGCCTCATGATGACGGAGCTCCTACAGAATTCCCCAAACCTGATTTGGACATCACTTACATCCTCATGGGATATGGTGGAGACATGAGCAGGTCGACAGTCTACAAATTCAATTTCTCCTACAACTGGAAGTTCCTCCTGCACATTGTCCTTCACTGTCTGTCAAACAAATCTAGGGGATGGGACCAAATCCCATATGACCTAGGATGCCTAGTTCATGGATTGGTGAGAGGCCTGCGCTTCAACTACTCAAAATTTGTGCTGACTAATCTCATTGGGAATCTTCAAAGGGAAACATTCTTTATGTATCCCAGATTCCTTCATCACATCATCAACTGTGAACTGGACCAGAGTCAGCTTGTCTATGCAGCTGCTTTGACTGTCCCAAGCATGAAGCCTACCATCTTCAAAATCTTGAAGAATCTATCAACCAACTTCACTGGAAGGTACACTTCTTTACTTCCAGGTATGATTAAGCATATCGCTCCTGGTGACATCCCTGTTCACCCACAGGTGATGAACCCACACTAGCAATCTTCACCACAATGCTAACACTGCCTTCTCCACCCATCACCATCACATACCAACGACGCCCCAAAGGAACCCTTATTCAATCTACTCTGAGTGAACAAGCCCCTCCTGTTCAATCCAAAAAGACTAGAGTGGAACCATGGGCTCCCACTCAGTCTGAGGTCTCTCCATCCTTCTCTTTTGACCTCACTATGGGTTTTGAGTCTCCTCAGTCTCAAACCCAGGAGCCCGACACCCAAACCTTCAGCCCTCAGGATGAGTATTACACTCTTCTGAGCAGCCAATTAGGGACAACCCCACCAAAGGCTCAATGTCTGTAGACATTGACCAAGGTCCCAGGTCAGTAGGTCTAACCTCCCTATCTTTTACTGATCTTCTATTCAAAATTGATGAAGAGATAACATCTCTCCATGGAAATAAAGTTGATCTCCAACACCCTCTCCAAGATCAATAGAGCCCAGAGAAATCCTTTATCTCTAGCCCTCATCAGCAACCTATAACTGAGGTGAGTCCTACTGACGTGGAGGGGACTCATGTAGATTCAGCTGCCACTACAAAAGGTGCCTCAATGGACCTTATGGACAGTGGTAACATATCTGCGACTGAATCTGCGGCAACCGAGCTTTTTGATGACTCTGAAAGGGACATCATTAAGCACGGGAAACCAGGGCGCCAAGAAACCACATCTGGTGGTGAGGCTGAACATAATAGGTATGTTGTCTCATCTCCCCATGATTCTTCACCTGAAGATGAGGGAAGTCTGCAACTCACAATTCAGTACTTGATCTCTAAGATCTCAAACCTAGAATCTAAGGTTAGCATCTTAGAGAACAGATCCGCCACTCAGCAACTTGAGATTAACAATCTCAAGGCTAAACTAGCTGAGAAAAAGACCGAGAGATCTGTTAGGCATGTACCTATTCAAGTCTCATTGACTTCTTCCTCCAGCTCATCTAGCTCTTAAGATGATGCTACCAAAAAAGGGGAGAATGTTCAGAGACAAACATCTGAAGAACCACAGATTGACTTCTTCAACTTCAACATCTTCTATCATCACTATGTCTGAGTCATCTCAAGTTACCCTTCAGATTGACTCAAAGATGCTCAGTGATCTCTACATACTTTTCACCAAGTTTGTGTTGAGATCCTCCTCTGATCAGCCAAGCCCTGATGCTGTAATGATTTACTTTGGAGCTAAAGAGCTTCAAAGGCTTACTGCACCTTCTACCACTGTGGAAGAAGTTAGTCAACCTAAGGTCTACATGGAACCTAAGATTCAATTCGAAGGGGAAATGGGGACTGATGGCCCAGCAACTGAAGCAGTTAGGACAGAATTTGCATCTCTTCCAACTTCCGAAGCTGAAGTTAAAGCCTCGGAAGAACAAGCTGAAACTTCCGAAGCTGAAGTTAAAGCCTCCGAAGAACAAGCTGAATCTTCCGAAGCTGAAATGGAAGCTGCGGAAGGACTGTTCAACTTGTCTGAAGAACTGATCATCACAGATGCAATCCTTGAAATGGCATCTGAAGTGGACAGCAAGGACTGTCTGGATCTACCTCCATCCCAGACACCCTCTCTACCTCTCTCACAATCAGAATCCACTCTCCAAGAACCACCACAGTCAAGCTCTTCAAAAGATAAAGGGAAAAGAAAGATGACTGCGGAAGAGCTTCAGGAAGAGGAGAAGATTGAGAAACTAAAGAAGAAAGGAAGACTTCCTACTGAAAAGTTGCTAGCTGCTAGTACAAAAGCAGCTGCAGCCAATCAGGAGGATATCTCAACAAGAAGAGAGGAGGATCATTGATGAGCTTATCAAATTGGGAGCTGCCAATGAAGAAACACTCTTGCTACCACTAGAGGAGTTGGTGAATTTGAAGAAGGCAACCCTGCTGAAATAGGAAGAAGAAGCCAGGTTGACCTTAGAGAAAGAGAAAGAAGAACAGAAGGAAGCTGACTTGCAGCTAAGGAAAGACAGGATAAAATTCCTACTTTCCAGAGCATTTAATCTTTAAGAACTCTCTCCACACAATGATGAGACGATTCTCTGGCTGTACAACAAAGAAGAGGATCAAATGGAGAAAGAAAGAAGAAAGGCTGCAAGAGAAAAGACAAAGGAGAAGAAGACGAAGGAGGAAGAAGCTAGGGTCACTGCAACCAGGAAGCTAAGTGAAAAGACCTGGATGAAAGACTATCTTCAGGCCCATGGCTTCTCTGGAAGGCAGGTGGGTCCCATGTCTGAGAAGACACTCCAATGGATTGTCAGTGAGATCAAGGCTGACATCCGTATAGGAAAGAGAAAAGAGATATACAGAAAGGGAAAGGGAATGACATTCACTGCAACCTCTCAACCACAACCTGAACCCTCACCCCTACCTTTCACCATCAAAACCGAACCTTTCACCCCTGAACCTACATCTTTACCCACATCCATTCATCACCCCAACCACCTAAACTTCCCATCCTTCAACCTAAAACACTTCCCAGAACCTCTGAACCACAACCTACCCAACTACCATCTAAACCATCTCCTCAGCCTTCTCAACATCTCTCTCTTGAGGAATTCAAGGCAATCAAGACCAAGCTCATAAACTGCACAACCTTGAGCGAAGTCTCATGTGAAGAAGGCTCTGTCAACATCACCTATGTTGATGTATCTTCATGTTCCCTCATATGCATTAACTCATGTATTAGTTAGAATAAGTTTATAATGGGGACAATTTAAAAACACTTGCATAAATTTACCCATGGGTTATGTATTACATATAGTAGAGATAAATAATAGTACTAGTAGGGTGACCCGTGCTATGCACGGGATTGCAAATTTTAAAAATGATAATTCTAAATGATTTATACGTTAGTATTAACCAAATCTAAAAAATTCACCTGTGAAACGTTGATAAAAAAATATAATGCTGTTAAAAATAAACCCTTGAAATATAAGAAAAGTATAGCGAATATGTAAACTGTAATTTTATTTAAGTTAATGTGCTATATTGTAAATTGGTTAAAAGAAAATAGAAGAAAAATTCTTTAAGTTTAAGAGATAAGTGTAAATTTGACTTAACCTGAGAGTATAAGTTACATAGTATACATGCATTGTAACTTTGGTGACGACGAGGAAGAGGACACCCAAATCAGTATCCAGGGTATGCCGGTCCCACGAACATCTAGGTTCAAATACCTGGGCTCGTACCTGCAGGAGGACTGAGAGATACACGGCGATGTAGCTCATCGTGTCCAAGCAGGATAGTGCAAGTGGAGAGCAGCATCAGGGATCCTATGTGATAAGAGGTTTCCAGCAAAACTTAAGGGAAAACTATACAGAGTGGCGGTACGTCCAGCTATGCTATATGGAACAGACTGCTGGGCCATAAAGAATTTGCACGAGAAACAAATAGAGGTTGCGGAAATGCGAATGCTAAGATGGATGTGTGGCCATACAAGACTGGATCGGATAAGAAACGAAGTGTTTCGACAGAAATTAGAAGTGGCTTGTATTGCAGATAAAATATGAGATGGAAGACTAAGATAGTATGGACATGTCAAGAGGAGACCAATGGCAGCACCGGTCAGAGCAGTGGAGAACATCATCCTAGAGGGTAGGAAGAGTAGAGGAAGACCTAGGTTGACTTGGGAAGAGATAATTAGGCGAGATATGGTACACTTTCACCTCTGAGCACATGATCAAGGATAGCAGTGAGTGGAGGCGTAAAATTAAAATTAAGGACTTTTAGTGGGTTCTGTTACTAGGAAGGGACTTTGATTACTTGTTACGGAGCCTGATGTGTATGTGGTACGCTTCGACCTTTTTAGGGGAAACTTGTTGCTTCTCTGATGTATGCTTGTTCATTTTACATTTCCTTTTGGTGATATTTTAATGTTTGTTGTATGCTGTGTGTTGTATCATATATCATATATCATATATCGTATGTTTGATTATATGTTGATTCGCTAGCGTTATTGCTTTTGTTATCGAGCCGGGGGTCTCTTTGGAAGCGGTTTCTCTACCTATCTGGATAGAGGAAAGACTCGCCACCACCTACCCCTCCCAGATCCTACTCTTGAGTGGGATATACTGGGTTTGTTTGTTTGTTTGTTTGTTTATATTTAGTTATAAAGGATATAAAAAGTAAACGTAGATTTAAATATTAATTTAAAATATAATAAATAAAATAATACTCAATGAATTAAATTAAATAATCTAATATGCATTAAATAATGTATTAATAAAGAGAAGTTTATTAAATGGGGGTAAATTAGTAATTATTGCATTAAACACTTGTACTCTATGCTTAAAAAATATGTTAGGTATCTTACACTTTATGTAAAATTTCAAATATATCCATCTAAAATGCTTGTAGTATAGATATAGATATAGATATAGATATAGATATAGATATAGATATAGATATAGATATAGATAGATATAGATATAGATATAGATATAGATATAGATATAGATATAGATATAGATATAGATATAGATATAGATATAGATATAGATATAGATATAGATATAGATATAGATATAGATATAGATATAGATATAGATATAGATATGATATAGATATAGATATAGATATAGATATAGATATAGATATAGATATAGATATAGATATAGATATAGATATAGATATAGATATAGATATAGATATAGATATAGATATAGATATAGATATAGATTGATATAGATATATATAGATATAGATATAGATATAGATATAGATATAGATATAGATATAGATATAGATATAGATATAGATATAGATATAGATATAGATATAGATATAGATATAGATATAGATATAGATAAATTAGGAATTATTACATTAAACGTTTGTACTCTATTTTTAAAAATGTTTTAAGTGTCTTACACTTTATGTAAAATTACAAATATATCCATCTAAAATGCTTTATATGTAGTATAGATAAGCAAAATTACTATCCTTTCTATATCATTATTATCGTTGCCATATTATACAAAGTTTCTTAAGTAATTGAGTTTAAAATGAGTAATGAGATTTTGAAATAATTTAATATAAACTAACATATACCGTTTTGTACTTGTCGAACAACTATTTCATAAAATAAAATTTCTAATTATGAATATATATTATGTGTTTGCAACTATATAATTAACAATTATATTTATTAATTTATATTTGTGTTATTTGTGTTATAATAAAAGTCTTACTTTTATGTCCGCACATTTTTACACTAAGCTTTACTATTAATATACTTATTAGCTGTCATTGCTAGTATTATTACTTTTAAATTATTATTATTATTATTAAAATTATTTTTATTTTATGTAATACCCCCTGGTTAAGCATAAACATCACAAGCAAATGGGGTCAAGAGGAGTCCTTCTAGTGGCTGTGTTTAAAAGACGACAACCTCTGACTGGGATTGAAAAATCCATAGAAAGGGGGTGGGAGACCACCACCTAAAAGCTTACACGTCCCTAAGGAATTGTATTCAAAACTTAAATCAGAGGCGGTAGCAAACCATTACATTTCCCATAACAATCCACGAGGACCTAGTTAAGCAGTCAGTGAGAAGCTGACACGTGTTTGACGACTAATCATTGAGTCTTGACATGTGTTTGATGACTAATCATTAAGTCTTGACATGTGTTTGATGACTAATCATTAGGTCGATAATGCTCAGCGTGCGGTTTGATGAAGAAGGTAGTCACGGAGGTTAGTCGCAGGTCACCACCTAAACCATAGCGGTCCCTGACAGTTCTAAGAATCTAGCCTATAAATCAGGTTTCGAACCCTGCCATTCCTTTACCATTTCAAATGAGAGTGTACTTTCAAGTTGTTGTTTTAAGCATCTTGGAGCCTCTAGCGATGCAATAGCGTCTAGCAACTTCAGGTTTTAGGTTTGATTTAGTTATTTATATTCAGTTCAAGAACTTGTTCAGGAGTCATGACGAGGTTATGTAGCGGATAACGTGGTCTTATGTTATGCACAACCTGATCAATTAATGCTAAAACTATGACTAGTCAGCCTAAGCTAATTTCGATGATGATTAACCATGTATCAATCCTATTTCAGTTACATAATTAAGCATATCTTGATAATCGATAGGAATGTAATTCTAAGAATCTTCGTAACCAGGACCCAACCTACTAACTCAGGTGAGTTATCATGTTTATTTTACACGTATAGTATACTCTTTTGGTTAACTCAATAAACACCATGATATGTAATATATTCATGGGGTATGATTAGATCCTTTTATGTTTAATGGGCATGTATGACATCTGTCATCAGAACATGTCCGTTGACAGTTGAGTTTAACTTTTTAACTTGTTGGATTAAATATGGACTTTGACTTAAAAGTTGACATAATATTGACTTGAACTGAGAATAGTAAATTTGACGTGTTTAGACATGCTAATTCTAGAATTATGCATTATGGGCATAATACGTGCTAACGGGCCTCGTGGTAACAAAGTGACGTTCACCGGATAGGATGTAGTATGATGATTATGTGTTTTGGACTTGATTAAGGATTGACAAGACGTAAAATATTAAAATTTACATTAAAAATGCAATAAAAATCGGGCATTAGTGGACTTTGCCTATTACTAAATAGACTTAATTTAATTCAAAACTATAAATTAAATAATTTATATATCATATGATATTCTAAAGAAATTATATTAACACATAAAATTTAAAAACACAAAAATTGGAAGACATGCTGGTGCGGGTCCAAGTGTGGAGGAGCATGCTATCTTGTTCTTGAAGACCCATGATCACTTGACCAAGTAGGGTTCACTAAAATGGTCATAACTTGGGCTAGAAGTCTCTATTTTAGACCTGCTACCAGTCAAATGACCGCTGAGTCGAGGAGCATGTTTTCACATATGGCCGTAGGTGGTTTACGTCATCATTTCGGTTAAAAACAACATATTTATGAGTTATTTTACTTTTTGACTTATTTCTAGTTTTTGTCGAACTTTGACTATGGCCCAGTTTTTTGGTTCGTTTATGTTTTGATGCCCATTCAAATTTCTCCCTATCATAAAGTGTGTGTTGGCGTGTGGTTATCCTGATTGTCGGTGTTATTCATGAATCAATGATAATTGAAAAAAATATTAATGGTATTCTTTGTGAATCAATAGGTTCATTTGATTCTCTTTGGTATCCACCTACATCACGAGTGGTTCAAGATGAGACGGAATTAGACGAGACGGGCCAAAGGCCCAAAGGGGCCCACCCCTTCCCTTTTGCTATCGTAAACCCTTAAAAAGGAGGGGTTCCTTTTTTAGTTTCTCTTCATTCTTTTATTTCTCTACTCTTGTTCGCCAAGTTTTCTCTCTAGAGAAAACCATAGTCGTCGTCATGTTTCTTCTTGTTCATCCATCATCACAACATCTAGTTCATCATTAGCATCTATTTTGGTGTTGTTTCTTTATTCAAGATTGGATTTTGGTCAACTATTCATCATCAACACTTTTACTGGATTGCGTCATTTGGGACTTAAATCGCCCCATGTGCGGTTAAAACCCTAGTTTTACACTTTCTTTTATAATGGTACTCGTTTGATTGTAATCCATAGATCTTTGGTCCTTGTGGACAATTTAGAAAAGCATTTTTCATAATTATATCAAAGGAATCATAATGGAATGTTCAAACCTGGATTAACACGGAAAGAAATTGAGTTTGTAGTGCTAACTCACAAAAAAGACAAACCGAATCGATAAATCATGACTATTCGAATTAGGACTGAAAACTATAATAACATAAGGGTATAATGCAATGGATAGGTCAAATAGACCATGAAATAAACATTCTTTTAGGTATTGGACCAATAATGTTCAAAAATTATGGTTTTGGTATACAAATGACAAGGTTGAGATTTTAGACAACTTTTTGTTAGAAAAATAATACACTTTGTACAGGTTGCAACTTGGTCATACTGAGTCAAAATGGGTCAAATTTATGTCTAAAAACAAGTTCGAGGGTCCTCTAACTTACCTAAGTGGTCTCGCATCAATCTGACATCTTTTATTCCTCCAAATGCAAAAAATAAAATCAAAGGTTAAAGCTATTAATTTTGGGCAGAATTTTGGTTTGTGTTCGTAAGGACATACCTCCCGCATACTTTGTCCAATTGAAGTGATTTTTTTTAAATTTAGTTTAAGGTCTTAGCTTTTTTTACAACGTCTAACACAAGATGTTTTGTTATCATTTAGACCTCCAAGAAGCCTTCGTAAAAACGGTACGCGATTAGCTCTACAAGCTAATTGGTTGACACGCCACCCTTGTTGTCGGTATGGTAGCTAAGACTGACATGGCGTGTACATTCCCTCAAGTGAATCTAATCTGATTATTTGAGATTGGATTGGTCATGAGCTTATATTGGTTTCTATGACTTATATTTTCTCACATACTTTGTACGTGTGTAACATGACCACATATTATGTACTTATAACCCTTTGAACTTACCGGCATATGTTAACTTTTTAGAGAGTATTTTTTCAAATAACAATGCTTAGGTATTGTTTGTTTTTTCTGCAGCAAAATTTCTGTAGTTCGCGGACCACATCAGCATACATCTACAGAAGAATAGGTGGACCAAACATCTGTAATTTACAAGAACAAGACTGTTTATTTTTTAAAATCTCCAAACTACTAAAATATTTTGTAATTAAAATAAACCTATTTTTTAAATTTTAAAAGTACTTCAACATTAAAGTTTAAATAAAAGTCATACAACACCGTAATAATATTCATAAATCATAAAAATACATTTTATTTAAATCATTTATTCCAAATTTTAGTAGCTATAAAACCATAAAAATACATTTTATTCCACTCGACGGTGGGTGGAGGCGGACGGTGGCGGGGGGCGGACGGTGGCGGGGGCGGACGGTGGCGGGGGCGGACGGTGGCGGGGGCGGACGGTGGCGGGGCGGACGGTGGCGGGGGCGGACGGTGGCGGGGGCGGACGGTGGCGGCGGCGGACGGTGGCGGCGGCGGACGGTGGCGGCGGCGGACGGTGGTGGGTGATGGTGTTTAATACTCTATAGAGTTTAGAAGACTTTAGAAGTGATTATGACAAGTCTGCACCATGCAGATCTCGTGCAGACCTTTTTTAACAAAAAATCTTCCTAAAAACAAGCACTCTACAGACCTCAATGTCTGCGCGTGGTCTGCGCGATGCAGACAAAAGAGGCCAGGAAGAGTGTTTCACAAAAAACAAGCACCCCCTTAAATACTTGGGAAATGGACTTTACACGAGGCCACTCCTGCAAGGGAAATATACATATTGGACTATTTGGATTTTATTTTGGATTATGTTTACTGTTGGATCAAGAAGAAGGCTGGTGCAACCAAAACCAATTCACTTAGATAATTTTTTAGTACTACATACAAAGGCTTCCGTAGCTTAGGATGGAACTTCCGAAGGTTGTAGAGTTCTTCCGAAGACAAAGTGAAAGATCAACTTCCGAAGACAGAACTCTACTTCCGAAGTTAACAAAAGAAGTTTCCAAGTCTTAGAAGAAGCAGTCTCTTCCGAAGTATAAGTGGCTTCGGAAGTACTTATTCTTCCGAAGCCATTTAACCTTCGGAAGACATTACTATGAACCAGTGGACACAAGTATGGTCTCTGACACTCCGCTGCAGATACAGCATGGCATCTTCCTAAAGAGCCATGTAGTTGACCATACCTTATTCCACTGTTTACCTTTTATGATAGTACATGTTACCAACTTTAGTTGGTGACAAAAGGTAAGTCAGGGACATGTCCTGACTACCATATCTCAGATAAGACTTTATCTGAGATACCTTAAACTATAGTCTTGTAGTATAGGCTTTAGTTATAGGATCCCAGCTGGTATCAAAGTATATCCGGTGTAGGTAGTATTATATATAAGTTCTCATTGTAACTCATTTAAGAAGAGCTTGTAAGAGTCTTGTAATACTTGAGTTGAGAAACAATATATAAAAGTACCTTGAAAATTACTTCTTGTGTTCCTTATTACTTGTTATATTGTGATCAACTCTTATTGACTCTATCTTTACAAGAGTGTTGTTCAAGGTGAGTTTGGGAGAAAAACTAAGTGTTAAGTGACCCCAACCGATCCTGCAATTGGTATCAGAGCTCTTTAGGCTCTTGATTGCGTGATCTAACCATCCAAATCAACCTGTTTTTCACTCCTCCCTACAACTCACTCACTGAAAATGGCCCTTAACAAATCCGAAGTAGAGATGGGAACTATGACAAAGGCTCCCATCATTACTCCTGAAAATTTCCGGTCTTGGAGCAGAAGAATGGAAGGCTTCATCAGATACCAAGACAGCAAAATGTGGAACTCCATTGTCAATGGCCCGTATAAGCCAAAGGTGGCAGCATCTGGTGGAAACGGTGCCATGATAGAGAAGGCTGTTGAGGATTACTCTGATGAAGACAAAAAGAAGATGGACATCGACAGCAATGCTATGACCATTCTTATGACTGCAATACCGAACTCCATTATGGTGAGGTTCGAGCATTGCAAGACTGCTAAAGAATTGTTTGATGCACTTACTCTGATGTATTCAAACTCTAACGACTCAAAGAAGGACTCACTGAAGTAGCAGTTCGAGAACTTCACTCACATTGCTGGAGAGACCCTCAGCCAGCAGTACTTCAGGTACATGGATCTTATCTCTTCTCTTCAGTCTGTAAAGATCACTCCCGAACGTAGAGATCTTACTAGAAAGTTCATGAGTGCTCTTCCAAACGAGTGGACATTCTACCGTGTCTCTATCAAGAGAACAGAAAACTTGAACACTCTTACCATGACTGAACTCTATGGCATCCTTATGGATATCGCATAGAGATGGTGAGTAAGAAGGGCCACCAAACAAGCAGACCCATGAGTCTTCCTGCTAGCAATGCTTTAATGATCGCTGAAGACTCATTAACCCCACAACCTCAGCATTACCTGACCTACCAGCAGCCATCCTGCTCTTCTGGACCATACATCTTTTTCCCTGAGACTCCAAGGTCTCAACAGGCTCAACATAATGTCTTTCAGGAAAGTTGTGCCTTTGTCTCAGGAAGTGGATATTCTGGTGATTTTCAATACTGCTTTGATGATCTTGAGTGTTTCAGTCCAGACGATGTAGAGTATGTGGACATTGTCCAACAGATGGCTCTTTTAACTTATAGAGCTAAGAAGTTCTTTAAGAGAACTGGAAGGCAATTCCCTCAAAATCCAACTACCAGCAAGTTTGGGTTTGACAAGACCAAGGCAAAGTGTTACAACTGTAACCAACTCGGTCACTTTGCAAGGGAATGCAAGGCTCCCAAGAACAATCCGGGAACCCCACAGGCCTCCACACATCCCTCAACCTCAAAGCCAGATGAAAAGTCAACTGAAACAGCTGCAATAGCTCAAGATGTCAACTGGAGCTTCATGGTACGGATGTGACTCCTGCTCAAGCTCTCATGGCTGGAACAGACGATGCCCAGGTATATGAACATCTTTGTACTCCAGCCTGTATACCTAAAGTTAAACTTTATCAGGACTACAATAAGGAAATCAGATCTGACATTGAGTCTTTAAATATCTTAAAATCTGATTTTAAGAGAGCTGAATCCGACTACCAAAAGAAAATTGAGGAGTTAGAGAAAACTGTATCTCTTTTAAAACATGAACACACCAACTACAAGACTCAAATCAAGGATATGATATCCAAATTGTCTAAGGCTCAAGCCCAGCTTGTCACTGCTCAGGCCAGGAAGCATGCTATTTCTGAGCAAAACTTCCAAGTTATTCTTGCATCATCCTCCATTCCAAACTTTGTTATCAGAACAAAGGATGGTTGGGAACCAATGAAATTGCTCCACCACACTCCTATGAGTCTATTAGACAACCTAGATGTGGTACTGAGGAGCAAGAGGTTCCAACTGCTGACCCTTCCTCATTAGAATTGAAGGATGAAGCAACAATAGTGGCCACCACAGGAAAGGAACAGGAAGATGTACTCATCTCCTTCTGTGAAGACCAAATCCTAACTACTAAGGCCAGAAGAAGCAGAGCTAAAGCTGCTAGAAGAAATGCTAAGAAAGTGGCTGAGTCCAAGCTGAAGATTGACCCAAGGCAGAAAGGTGTCTTCATCTCAGCTGGATTCCAAGTGTTAGGTACTTCCGATTCAGGAAAGGAGTGTAATACCAGCACTCCTGTCCTGCCAAAGGATCAGAAGTTAAAGGGAAAAGTTGCTGAAGCAGAGAAGAAGCCCATGAAATAGCAACCCTCATATTCTCAAAAGACTAACATTGCGTGCATAATGTGTGGTCTGTAAAATCACATGGCAAAAGATTGTTACTACAATCCTGCAAGCACACATTATGCAAATAATGCTAGAAAAGAAGAAGTCAGGGAAGGTTTCACATTTGGACCTTTTCAAATGGCTCAAGTGATGAAGAAGGGAAAGCTAGTTTCGGAAGCAAGGTTGCTTTCGGAAGAAAATTTTTCTTACGAAGGGAAAATGGCTTCGGAAGCAAAAGCTACTAAGGTTCGAAAGAACAAGAAAATTCCCATGAAACCATCCCAGAAGAAGACTGCTTCGGAAGAAAAGGTGGTGAAGGCTTCTTCCGAAAAGAAAGAAGCTTCGGAAGAAGACCATGCTGCAAAAGCTTCAACAAGCTCATCCTCCAAAATCAACCAAAGGGTGGACTGGAAGATCAAGGAAGATGCTGCAGCCCAAACCTCTTCTTCAAAGACCCTTATTGAACCCCAATGCATATCTTTTGCTTCAATTATGTCATTAACTTTGGAAGAACCCAAGACCAGCAAGGCTTGGGCTTCCAAACAAAACTAACAATCTCATCTTATGTGCAGGGACATCATATGACAAGAACAATAATGTCTGGATTGTAGACAGTGGATGCTCCAGGCATATGACAGGGAACAGATCTCTCCTTCAACAGTTCCAGAACTATGATAGAGGACCTGTCCAATTTGGAGGTGAGGCCGGAGGATATATTTATGGCAGAGGGAGTATATCCAATGGTAAATTAAAAGTTGACAAAGTTCACTTTGTCAAACAGCTTGAACACAATCTGTTAAGTGTTTCTCAATTCTATGATCAAAAGCACCAAATGCTTTTCACAGAACATGAGTGCATTATCCTCAAACCAGGGATGACAATTCCTCCGGAATTGGTGCTTCTTAGATCTCCCAGGAAAGGGGATATGTACAAGCTGGATATGAACAATGCTTCTCCTATGGGTGAAGTATCATGCTTTCTTTCAAAAGTTGATAGTGATGAGTCAACACTATGGCATAAACGTATGTGTCATGTAAATTTTAAGACAATGAATAAATTGGCTAAAAATAACTTGGTACATGGTTTGCCTAAAAAGGAGTTTTTATGCAAAGATAACTGTGTTGCTTGCCTGAAAGGGAAACAACACAGGACATCTCACAAATCCAAATGTGTTAACTCTATCACTACTCCATTACACTTATTGCACTTGGATCTTTTTGGTCCCACAAGTATAATGAGCATTGGAAGGAAATCATACTGCCTTGTGATAGTTGATGATTTTACAAGATTCACATGGGTATTTTTTTAAGAACTAAAGATGAAACTGCTGAAACTTTAAAATCTTTTATTCTTAAAATAGAAAATCAAATTGATCACAAGGTTAAAATTATTAGAAGCGATCAAGGGACTGAGTTTAAGAACTTCATTCTTGACTCATTCTGTAACTCAAAAGGGATTGCCAGACAATATAGTGCTCCCAGAACTCCTCAACAAAACGATGTTGCTGAGAGGAGGAACAGGACACTTATTGAGGCTGCTCGAACTATGTTAGCTGATTCAAAACTACCTCTAACATTCTAGGCAGAGGCAGTCAACACTGCATGCTATATGCATAACAGAGTTCTTGTAGTTAAGCCCCATGGAAAACCCCTTATGAGCTATGGAACAAGAGGCCACCGTTCATTGGCTTTCTAAGGTCCTTTGGCTGCCGGTGTACCATACTTAACACAAAAGACAATTTGGCAAAGTTTGCTGAAAAATCAGATGATGCTATCTTTGTTGGATGTTCTTCTAGCTCTAAAGCTTATAGGGTATATAACATTAAGAATCAACAATTTGAGAAGTCATCCAATATAGTTGTTAATGAGCACACTCCTTATGTTAGAGGGAATGGCCCTGATCATATATTTGATTTAGAACTGATTCCGAACTATTCTAAACCACCTTGTGAGAATGTTTAGTTGGAACAGGTGCTCAAAATGATACTGATGCTGATCAACTGTTTGAGCTACCCAGACCTCGTCCAAATTCTCCAAGTGCTAAAATACACCAAGCTTCCACCATTCACAGATCTGATAGTTTAACCATATCAAGGAATAGTGAAGCTTCAACAAGTGAATCACTTGCTGAGCCTCAAAACTCATCAGGTGATCCACCACAACACCAGGCTGAAGGCAGTAGTATTTTGAAGGAACAGACAACTGTTGATACTACTTCACAGCCAACAATTGATGATGTTTCTCATTCATTCAATCAGTCCTCATTGAATGACTTTGGAACAGCTGCTGGTCAAAGTGCCCCAGTTCCTGAGCAGAATATGTCAAATCTGGATTTATCTCTGCAACTGGAAGTGATTCCTCGTCTTAGGATTCATAACACTCATCCAGTTGAGAACATCATAGGGGATGTCTCTGAAGGTATGAGAACAAGAGGACAGACATATCATAGGAATGTCTGCTTATACTCATGCTTTCTATCCCAGATGGAACCCAAGAAGGTAGAAGATGCTTTGAAAGATAGTAGCTGGCTTGAATCAATGCAAGAGGAGCCGCTTCAATTCAAGAGACAGAAGGTATGGAACCTATTCAGCTACCATCTGGTCAAGTACCAATAGGCACTAAATGGGTGTTCAGAAACAAAGAGATGATAGAGGCTTGATCATGAAGAATAAAGCAAGACTTGTAGTTCAAGGATACACACAAGAAGAAGGAATTGATTATACTGATGTCTTTGTACCTGTTGCAAGACTTGAGGCAGTTAGGATCTTCCTTGCTTATGCTGCATCTAAGGACTTCACTGTCTATCAACTTGATGTCAAGTGTGCCTTTCTATATGGGGATATAGATAGGGAGGTCTATGTACTAATAAGATAAGACGAACACTACCAGTAGTCTATGTCAACCTCCAGGATTTGAAGACCCACAGCACCCCAACTATGTGTGCAAACTGGATAAAGCTCTATATGGGCTGCATCAAGCACCTAGGCTGTGGTATGAGACTTTGTCTAAATTTCTTCTAAAAAATGGTTACACCAGAGGTACCATTGATAAGACTCTTTTTATAAAGAAGTCCAGAAAGGATATCCTGCTTGTCAAGTCTATGTTGATGACATCATATTTGGTTCTTCAAATGACCAAATGTGCAAAGACTTTGAGAGCATTATGAAGAAGAAGTTTGAGATGAGTTCCATGGGAAAAATGGACTCTTTCCTTGGAATTCAGGTGAAGCAATTAAAGGAAGGGTTCTTCATCAATCAATCCAAGTATGTCAATGACATCTTAGAGAGATTTGGTATGGACTATAAACCAGCCAAGACACCCATACCCAGAAACCATAATCTTTGTCCTGACCTTGAGGGGGAGGATACTGATCAACATCAGTATAGAGCAATCATTGGTTCTCTGGTGTATCTTATTGCTAGTAGACCTGATATCATGTTTGCTACTTGCCTTTATGCAAGATATCAGGCTGCTCCAAAGGTGTCTCACCTAGCTGCTGCAAAGAGAATTCTCAGATACCTCAAAGGAGCACCTAAATTAGGTCTCTGGTATCCAAGAAGTAGTGATTTCAATCTCTATGGATACTCTGACAGTGACTATGGTGGCTTCAACATTGATAAGAAATCAACATCAGGAGGATGTCAATTTCTTGGTAGAAGGATCATCTCATGGCAATGCAAGAAACAATCCTGTGTGTCTACATCAACTGCTGAAGCTGAATACATTGCTACTGCTAGCTGCTGTGCTCAGCTACTGTGGATTCAGAACCAGATGTTAGACTATGGATTCAACTTTATGAGTACTCCTTTCCATATTGACAACAATAGTGCTATCTCCATCACTGAAAATCCAGTAAAGCACTCCAAGACAAAGCACATTGATATAAGGTATTATTTCATTAGAGATATTTATAAGAATAATCTGATCAAGCTAATCAAAGTTGACTCAAATGAATAATACGCTGATTTGTTCACTAAAGCTTTTGATGAACAAAGGTTTAAATATCTCATATCAGTTATTGGGATGATAAACATTGATTAAACTACCTCTTTTGAAAACTTTCTAATGTGTAATGTCTTGTGTCAATACAATCTAAGCCCTGTTACAAAAGATCTCTTTGAAATGTTCTAAGTGTAAATTTCTTCCGAAGAGGAATTAACTCTCGGAAGATATTCTTCAATATCTTCCGAAGCCAATTCCTCCATGGAAAATTTTCTTCTCGGAAGAGTTTTTAGTCTCGGAAGAAGCGATTGATTTCATATCAGATCTACTTCCAAAGTTTATAAAACTCCCCATTCGGAAAGCAATCCTTACCTTCGAAAGCAAAATTATGTTTCGGAAGAAAGAATTGCCTTCGGAAGACAAATTACCTTCGGAAAAGTTTTACACTCAGAAAGAGAGACTTTACTGTGTAACGGATATCCTTTTGGGCCCCACACTGTAAAAAGTAAAGATTTTGTTAATGATGTCGGATTATTTAACTAAAATTTAACCCTTACCGCCACTGTCATTTCATAACCTCACCTTATCCTTACCCCCATTACCGCCACTCCACTCCCATTTGAATAATCCTGACTACTCAACTTCATCTTCTTTTACCAATTTACTGCCCTAAAATTTCCCTCACCAAAAATTTACCCAAGCTCAAACTCATCTTCCCACAACTTTCTCCAATGGCACTCAATCCTCAGCACAACCAAGTCGCATTCTTGATTCTTCAAGAGATGCTGACTTTTCTAAAATCATCTCCTTTCTAACCCAATCATCCTATTACATAGCCTTAACTGTAAATCCCACTGTCTACTCCAATCAAATGACTGAATTTTGGGAAAACGGTCAAGTTGAAACCCTAAACGGAGTTCGTGTGATACGTTCATGCATTTGTGGACAAGAGTTGGTCATTACTGAACAACTCATCAGGGAGCATCTCGAGCTTCATGATGACGGAGCTCCTACAGAATTCCCCAAACCTGATTTGGACATCACTTACATCCTCATGGGATATGGTGGAGACATGAGCAGGTCGACAGTCTACAAATTCAATTTCTCCTACAACTGGAAGTTCCTCCTGCACATTGTCCTTCACTGTCTGTCAAACAAATCTAGGGGATGGGACCAAATCCCATATGAACTAGGATGCCTAGTTCATGGATTGGTGAGAGGCCTGCGCTTCAACTACTCAAAATTTATGCTGACTAATCTCATTGGGAATCTTCAAAGGGAAACATTCTTTATGTATCCCAGATTCCTTCAACACATCATCAACTGTGAACTGGACCAGAGTCAGCTTGTCTGTGCAGCTGCTTTGACTGTCCCAAGCATGAAGCCTACCATCTTCAAAATCTTGAAGAAGCTATCCACCAACTTCACTGGAAGGTACACTTCTTTACTTCCAGGTATGATTAAGCATATCGCTCCTGGTGACATCCCTGTTCACCCCACAGGTGATGAACCCACACCAGCAATCTTCACCACAATGCTAACACTGCCTTCTCCACCCATCACCATCACATACCAACGACGCCCCAAAGGAACCCTTATTCAATCTACTCTGAGTGAACAAGCCCCTCCTGTTCAATCCAAAAGACTAGAGTGGAACCATGGGCTCCCACTCAGTCTGAGGTCTCTCCATCCTTCTCTTTTGACCTCACTATGGGTTTTGAGTCTCCTCAGTCTCAAACCCAGGAGCCCGACACCCAAACCTTCAGCCCTCAGGATGAGTATTACACTCTTCTGAGCAGCCAATTAGGGACAACCCCACCAAAGGCTCAATGCCTGTAGACATTGACCAAGGTCCCGGTCAGTAGGTCTAACCTCCCTATCTTTTACTGATCTTCTATTCAAAATTGATGAAGAGATAACATCTCTCCATGGAAATGAAGTTGATCTCCAACACCCTCTCCAAGATCAATAGAGCCCAGAGAAATCCCTTATCTCTAGCCCTCATCAGCAACCTATAACTGAGGTGAGTCCCACTGACGTGGAGGGACTCATGTAGATTCAGCTGCCACTACAAAGGTGCCTCAATGGACCTTATGGACAGTGGTAACATATCTGCGACTGAATCTGCGGCAACCGAGCTTTTTGATGACTCTGAAAGGGACATCATTAAGCACGGGAAACCAGGGCGCCAAGAAACCACATCTGGTGGTGAGGCTGAACATAATAGGTATGTTGTCTCATCTCCCCATGATTCTTCACCTGAAGATGAGGGAAGTCTGCAACTCACAATTCAGTACTTGATCTCTAAGATCTCAAACCTAGAATCTAAGGTTAGGATCTTAGAGAACAGATCCGCCACTCAGCAACTTGAGATTAACAATCTCAAGGCTAAACTAGCTGAGAAAAAGACCGAGAGATCTGTTAGGCATGTACCTATTCAAGTCTCATTGACTTCTTCCTCCAGCTCATCTAGCTCTTAAGATGATGCTACCAAAAAGGGGAGAATGTTCAGAGACAAACATCTGAAGAACCACAGATTGACTTCTTCAACTTCAACATCTTCTATCATCACTATGTCTGAGTCATCTCAAGTTACCCTTCAGATTGACTCAAAGATGCTCAGTGATCTCTACAGACTTTTCACCAAGTTTGTGTTGAGATCCTCCTCTGATCAGCCAAGCCCTGATGCTGCAATGATTTACTTTGGAGCTAAAGAGCTTCAAAGGCTTACTGCACCTTCTACCACTGTGGAAGAAGTTGGTCAACCTAAGGTCTACATGGAACCTAAGATTCAATTCGAAGGGGAAATGGGGACTGATGGCCCAGCAACTGAAGCAGTTAGGACAGAATTTGCATCTCTTCCAACTTCCGAAGCTGAAGTTAAAGCCTCGGAAGAACAAGCTGAAACTTCCGAAGCTGAAGTTAAAGCCTCGGAAGAACAAGCTGAATCTTCCGAAGCTGAAATGGAAGCTGCGGAAGGACTGTTCAACTTGTCCGAAGAACTGATCATCACAGATGCAATCCTTGAAATGGCATCTGAAGTGGACAGCAAGGACTGTCTGGATCTACCTCCATCCCAGACACCCTCTCTACCTCTCTCACAATCAGAATCCACTCTCCAAGAACCACCACAGTCAAGCTCTTCAAAAGATAAAGGGAAAAGAAAGATGACCGCGGAAGAGCTTCAGGAAGAGGAGAAGATTGAGAAACTAAAGAAGAAAGGAAGACTTCCTACTGAAAAGTTGCTAGCTGCTAGTACAAAAGCAGCTGCAGCCAATCAGGAGGATATCTCAACAAGAAGAGAGGAGAGATCATTGATGAGCTTATCAAATTGGGAGCTGCCAATGAAGAAACACTCCTGCTACCACTAGAGGAGTTGGTGAATTTGAAGAAGGCAACCCTGCTGAAATAGGAAGAAGAGCCAGGTTGACCTTAGAGAAAGAGAAAGAAGAACAGAAGGAAGCTGACTTGCAGCTAAGGAAAGACAGGATAAAATTCCTACTTTCCAGAGCATTTAATCTTCAAGAACTCTCTCCACACAATGATGAGACGATTCTCTGGCTGTACAACAAAGAAGAGGATCAAATGGAGAAAGAAAGAAGAAAGGCTGCAAGAGAAAAGACAAAGGAGAAGAAGAAGAAGGAGGAAGAAGCTAGGGTCACTGCAACCAGGAAGCTAAGTGAAAAGGCCTGGATGAAAGACTATCTTCAGGCCCATGGCTTCTCTGGAAGGCAGGTGGGTCCCATGTCAGAGAAGACACTCTAATGGATTGTCAGTGAGATCAAGGCTGACATCCGTATGGGAAAGAGAAAAGAGATATACAGAAAGGGAAAGGGAATGACATTCACTGCAACCTCTCAACCACAACCTGAACCCTCACCCCTACCTTTCACCATCAAAACCGAACCTTTCACCCCTGAACCTACATCTTTACCCACATCCATTCATCACCCCAACCACCTAAACTTCCCATCCTTCAACCTAAAACACTTCCCAGAACCTCTGAACCACAACCTACCCAACTACCATCCAAACCATCTCCTCAGCCTTCTCAACATCTCTCTCTTGAGGAGTTCAAGGCAATCAAGACCAAGCTCATAAACTGCACAACCTTGAGCGAAGTCTCATGTGAAGAAGGCTCTGTCAACATCACCTATGTTGATGTATCTTCATGTTCCCTCATAAGAAATCAATTCCTTGATTTGCCTAGAAGAACATTGGACCAGGCTGCTAGACTTCTAGGCCTCAACTCAGATTCATTAAATGATGAAGAGAATAAACTTAGAAGGAAACTAGTGACTCTGCTGGATACAAGGAAAGAGGATAAGATTCCCAGTCAGTCTCTTGTGCCTAGAAAGAAAATAATCCAGTGGAGGTTCGATGAAACTTCTCACAACTTTCTTGTGGAAAGGGAGAATGGTAAAGTCAACAGACTTAATGCGACCTCTCTGCTACACTACAGCAGGTTTGATATTGCGGAGTTAGCAGAGAAGCCATTCTCCAACCCCTCCAACTCTGAAACTACTGCACTCATCAGAAATCATATCAGCAGTCTTCATCTAGCCGAGCTAACTGCAAAAGCCAAGATTGAAGAAGAGTTGAAGTTGAGAAGACAAGAAGACAAGGAAAGATCTTCCACCAAGGGTGCTACCTTCCTACAGATGGTGGAGGGTCCAGAATTGGAACCTATAGTTAGATGGGAATATGATTACATTTCCCATCAACTAACTCTTTTCAGAGAGCAACAAAAGAGGGTACATATCATCCAAGGTAACAGACTAGACCTCCTGTCTACCAAGGATTTGTACAAACTTCTCAGCACCACATCAGGAAGAACATGGAAAAGACAAATATTTACTCTCCTTGGTGCTGAAAGTTTTAAGAAGAAGAGATAAGTGAAATTTTGGTAGTATCAGCCTAGGGGGAGTTTGTTGGATCAAGAAGAAGGCTGGTGCAACCAAAACCAATTCACTTAGATAATTTTTTGGTACTACATACAAAGGCTCCGAAGCTTAGGATGGAACTTCCGAAGGTTGTAGAGTTCTTCCGAAGACAAAGTGAAAGATCAACTTCCGAAGACAGAACTCTACTTCCGAAGTTAAGAAAAGAAGAAGTTTCCAAGTCTCAGAAGAAGCAGTCTCTTCCGAAGTATAAGTGGCTTCGGAAGTACTTGTTCTTCCGAAGCCATTTAACCTTCGGAAGACATTACTATGAACCAGTGGACACAAGTATGGTCTCTGACACTCTGCTGCAGATACAGCATGGCCTCTTCCTAAAGAGCCATATAGTTGACCATACCTTATTTCACTGTTTACCTTTTATGATAGTACATGTTACCAACTTTAGTTGGTACAAAAGGTAAGTCAGGGACATGTCCTGACTACCATATCTCAGATAAGACTTTATCTGAGATACCTTAAACTATAGTCTTGTAGTATAGGCTTTAGTTATAGGATCCCAGCTGGTATCAAAGTATATCCGGCTGTAGGTAGTATTATATATAAGTTCTCATTGTAACTCATTTAAGAAGAGCTTGTAAGAGTCTTGTAATACTTGAGTTGAGAAACAATATATAAAGTACCTTGAAAATTACTTCTTGTGTTACTTATTACTTGTTATTTGTGATCAACTCTTATTGACTCTATCGTTACACGAGTGTTGTTCAAGGTGAGTTTGAGAGAAAAACTAAGTGTTAAGTGACCATAACCGATCCTGTATTTACTGGATGGTTATAGGTTGGTTGTGGAATTTACTTTGTTATGTATTTGTTAGGATTTGTATTAGTACTTGGTAGTTCCGTTTGGAACTTTTGAATTATTTATGCATTTTTGGAATAACTCTATGATATTGATTGTTCTTGACACTTGTTCTTTTGTATGGGCGATCTTATGACCCATTGACAGAGAATTTCTTCAGAGATTTTCATAGACCCCAATGTGTTATGACGATCCTGTCCATCGTATTCTCGTGTTTCCGTTACTAGCGAGGGTGTGACTGTTAGAACCAAGGGGGTTCATAGGGAGGTTATGCCTAGCGGGGTGAATGGTCCCTAGGATGATTATGTCCACGCGAGGCACCCATACTCATGTGACGACTGTGGGGACGTAGTCTATTGGTGGTGAATTGTTATAAAGCTATTGAAGGCATAAACCTCTAGTCAAAATATAACCCATATTGTAATACATATCAATTTGTCTTTTTATAAACCATGTCTAATAAGCTCACCAGTTTTAAGTGATGTTATTTTTAAATATACTCAAACGCTTAATAACATGCAAGTAATGAGGGTAGTCCTTCTCGGTAGGCCTTGGGAAACATAGAAACTTTAAAACTATTTATTTTTGTAAACTCAGTTAAACAATATTTTTAGTATTGGTAAAATATACTAGTTGCTTCTTTCATCGGAAATCAATTGTGCATTTCACTCAATCCAACGAGTATGTTTTTACATTATATAAATCACAAGTATTATTACTTTAAATACTATTAATTGTTGATTTGTTGTTTTTATAATAATAATAATAATAATAATAATAATAATAATAATAATAATAATAAATAATACTAATTCGTTGTGGCTTTCTCTCCATAAATTCTCTCTAACCTTGAAACCAAGTCACCACAACCCAATTCCTTTGTTCTTCATTATCAATATCGATTTCACCTTTCGATTTTGGTGTTGTTCTTGTGGTCAGTATTGGATTATGATGAAGCATTGATCAACTACACTTCTTCTAGTAAGAAAAACTCATTTATTGATGATTTAGTTCTTATCGTTCATGTTTTGGGTAATTTCCATCATTTAACATCTAAACATCATCTAATAATCTTGTGTTTTTGGTATTGTGCTTTGAATTATGAAGAACTACGTGTTTTGAGTGTTGGATAATCAAACTGGTAGAAACCCTAGTTTATGTCATTCTTGAATTTTGGAGTTCCTGATTTAGGATTGTAATATTGGGCAATCCGGTCTTCATGGACATCGTGGGAACAAAAAGTGTTTGTTACAATACAATAAACAATTTGAGTGGATTGATAAACGTGTTAAGAATTGAATTTCCGTGCTATTGACTAGAAACGCAAACCAGATCATTAAAAATATAATTAATCAAATTGGAACTGCTATCTATGATAAATGATGGCCTGTATAATTGATATTTCAAATTGTTCACATAATAAATTTCAATAATGGTCAAAATTATGGTTTTAGGACGAAAAGGACAGTGATTGGATTTTGGACAACTTGCTTCCAAAAATTGAGATGTTTGTACAGGTCATAATTATGCTAATAATTGTGTCCAATAAGTGTGCATCAACTCAACAAGCCGAAATATTTATATAAAATTTAAAGTTTAAGGATAAGACTAAATAACCAAAACAAGTCAATGACCGTGGTTAATAAGGGATTCTAATACATTTAAGTATAAAGACATATAGGAATAATAAGTCATTAAACTTATACCAGTAATTGTACAATAAGGAACAACAATGATAAAAGCACACGACAAGGACTTGGAAATTAAAATGAAACAGGATTGAGAAACTTAAGGTAGGACATTAGATTTGTAATGATAAATGAACAACGTTCTCATTAAAATAAAACTTGGATAGCCATTAAGGACTGTACTATGAGGATTACACCTAATCAGGTGTTTTCAACCTTTAATAATCCTTTTTGGTTTTTGTATCTATAGTTACTTTCTAATTCTTGTTGTGGACTTTGAACTGTGCATACATCAAGGTGAGTTTCACGGTCTCATTTAATATGTTTTACTTGGAGAAAAAGCTTGGTCAATAGTTTTGGATTATGTCGTGATGTTAAATTATTTTGATGTGGAATGGACTTTTGTTTGTGATTCGAGCCATAGGATCGAGTGTAGACTCCCATCATGAATGTGTTCTGTAGATACATGTGTACCTAGTTTCTGAGCTTAATGTAATATGTCTTTATTGTTTTACACTTATGTAATCATTGGGTACTTAATGAAATGAAAATGTTTGGTTGTGATTATAATGTTTAATATTTCATTAATGAGTTGTTTAATGTGTATCGAATTAACTATATATGTTTGTGGTTGTTTGAATTAATCTTGGTAATGTAATGTGTAAGAAATATATTCAAACTTAGTAATGTGAAGCTCTCATGCGAATGGCCCATGCCAATGGACCATACGCATGAACAACTTCATGCGAATGACTCAGTCGCACGACTGAACCAGGAGACTGGATCAGTCGCATGATTGGAATATAAGATTGGCTCAGTCGCACGACTGAACACTCAGTGTGCGAATGGATCAACCGCATGGCTCAATTGAATGACTGAACCATACTAATGGTTCAGTCGCCCGAATGAGGAACACTAACCTATAAATACCATTTAAACCATGGAAAAACTAAGCACTTCGAATCCCTACGTACCCTAGCCATCCAGAGACCTCTAAGAACCTGTTCCAAGTTCATAGATCGCACTAGATCAATTATCAATCATTCTTAATGTTTAGATTCAATCTATAATTGATTCTACGTGCATTCTCACTGATTGGATCGCCAATCAAATAGGATTCCGCACTATTTGATTCGGTATACACGTTTATCAGTTAGTATTTCGTTCAATACTACGTCCTAACAAGTGGTATCAGAGCCTTGGCTCTTGATATATGTGTGATTCAATCGTTCTTGATATAAAATTGTGTTTTTTTCACTAAAAAACGCAATCCTTTTGTGTCAAACGGTGTTTTAGACGTCTCCAGTTCATAAAGCTCAGTTTTTCAGGCATACGACAATTAGGGTTTGTGAAAATTCGAGTTTGTGAGGCCAAAACACGTTAAACCTATGAATTTTCAAAGTCCAACAACTTCAGTCGCCCGATTGACTCAATCGCACGACTGAGTTCATTCGCATCCCTTATACGCACGATTGGATTCATTCGTACCTTCATTCGTACGATTGAACTGTCTAGTCGCATTGTTCATCCGCACCTGTCCATACGCACGATTGATTCATCCGCATTGGTTCATTCGCACGTTTGAGTCATTCGCATTGTTCAATCGCACGAGTTGTCCAATCGCACACTTTCATTCGCATAAGCAGTAACAGTTTTGTTCCAAAGTTAAAGTTGATAGTAATGGAGGATCGGTATTCAGCATTCACACACAGTTAAAGATTCAAGGATCCAGAATCTGTTACTTCTGGAAAATGAAGTGGGGAATCATAACAAGCCCCCTAAGCTAATCACGTTAGATGATTACCCACAGTGGAAGCAAAGATTTGAGATTTATTTGAATGGCGTAGATCCCAAACTGTGGGAGTCGATAGAGATAGGGTATAGCATGCCTGTAGGTGCAGATGGAGTTAAACATACACTGGGGGCTTGACTGATGGACAAAAGCTCAAGTACAATGCTGAGAAGAAAGTTTATGCTCTGCTTACTCAGTCAATTTCGAAGGACATTTTCTATCAATTTTCTGAGAACAAGCAAGCAAAGAAGCTGTGGGATGCATTGGAAAAGAGGTATGACGGTAATGCATCGTTAAAAGCTCTAAAGGCTAAAGCGTTAAAGAAGGAGTTTGACAACTTCTCGTCAATAGGAAAGGAGAGCTTGGACGATGTCATTGATCGGTTCTATCACTTATTGAGTGAGCTGCACACTCATGGAGTCACCACTTCTATGGAAGACAAAGTCTCAAACTTTGCAGATGGTTTGCTAGAGAAATGGGTTTCTTTTGTCTCCAACCTCAGACAGAATGATATGCTCGCAAAGTTAGATATCAATGACTTCATTCTGAAACTGAGGGAGGAAGAATTGAGGATGAAGTACTGGGCTCAAAAGTCTACTTATGATTAGAATCCAGCCCTATACAACTCAACTCCACAAGCCAAAGGACTGGAGCTCCACTACAAACGGCTTTTGTGTCGAGTTCAGCTGGACCATCTTAAGAAATTTCTTCAGGATCTGACACGTCAGGGTCGTCTGGTACCCAATACATAGCATCTGAAGCCAATGCTACAAAACTAAAGACCGAGAATCTCGGAAATGTGACAGTCGAGGTAGCAAAGGAACACATGGATCTCTTAGCAGCTTTCGTCCATTCCTATGACGGGCTAGTTGCTGGGAAAATTGGAAACTGCCATCTGGCTGATGAGGACTACAAGCAGGTAGACGAGATAGAGCTGGAAAGGATGGATATAATATGGGCCTTAACAAGTGCTGTCCGGAGAGCTAAAAAATTTGTCAAGAAAACGGACAGAACTTGGTTGCAACTAAGGACACTACCTTTGGTTTTGACAAGTCTAAGGTGACATGCTTCAATTATGGGGAAATGGGCACTTCAAGCAAGGATCCTAAAGCCTGACCACTCATGATGATGAAGGACATGATTGGAGCTTTCGGTTTGTATCTCCGGGAGAATCCAACATTGCAAGTGTTGAAGATTTGGATGATGACTCAGCTAGTGAAGGAGATATTGCAGTGGAACTAGCGATGTCTAACACTGAAGAGACTGCAACTATGGTAAATTACATGCCTGAAGAAGGGAAAACTACATAACGTCAGAATCACCAGAACCAGAGACACCAGACTCTGCCTTAATGGCTGATTCGTCAAAACCTTCTCAGGTAAGTACTACTGACCAACTTTTCAATAATCATGCTTGTTCTGATTGTAATAAATTTAGGGAAAGCCTTGAACTGAAATTTACTAGGTTATTAGATCACAATGATAGCTTAGTAAGGACTTACAACTGTGCACAGAAGCCAATAGAGTTTTAAAACAAAATGAGCACAGTTACAAAGAAAAGATAGACCTTTTGAACAAACAACTTAGAGAAACATAAGTAGTAGCTTATAACCAAGCTAATGACATTAGGTACTATCTAAACTCCCTAGAAGACACTAAGAAACAGAAGACAGTTTTAGAAGTAGAAGTTAATTCACTAAAACAGAAACTGCATAGTTGGACAAGTTCCTCTCACATTGTCCAACACTTAGTGAGAGAACGTAACAATGGGGAGGGTTTAGGATATAAAGTGGTTCCACCACCACCTGAGACCTTGATGAATGCAAAAAGTAAACCAATAAATAATAACCCAATCAAGGATCATGTGGTGTCCACTCCTCTAGTAAGTGACCCAGATTCCATAAGTAAACCTATTGAATCTGGCACTAAACTAAAGGAGGCCACTTCAAAATCACAAGGTAAAACGCCCTGTGACAATCTGGACAAACAATTTGAAAAGGTTAAAGTTAAGTCTGGGTCAACCAAGTCTAATTCTGAACCCAAAAAGACCAAACAAACTAACCACCCTCGTGCTTCATGTCTAAGTCCAGAGAAACAAAGGTAAAAGATGTTACAAATATTCAAACAATTAATTTTGTTAAATCAGATAAAACATCTAAGCAAGAAATGTCAAAACCCAAACAAAACAATGTCACACGGGTGTCCCATACTTATCCACAGAAACATTTAAATTGTCAAGTTGAAAGAAGATCATGCTACAACTGCGGAAAGTATGGACATATTGCATCTTATTGTCCTTATTATCACCAGACACCAAAGAAGAAGGTAGAACTTTATGACACTAAAATGAGCTTTTCCAAAAGAAGATCCATGACTCCACCAAAAAGAGTTAGTGGACCTAAAGTTCAACCTATCAACCAGTCGTCTGTTTATCACAAACAGGCCTTACATAAGACTGGCTTATGAAAGAGAAATCTGCCCATGAATCTAAAAATGAGAACAAAAGACCATAGATTGTAACCCACCCTCAAAAGGTCAATGGGTGGAATTTATGATGTGTGATGCCTCTGGGTCACCCAAGCCAGTAAAGGCTTGGGTCCCTAACCTGAACTAATGTTTTTAATTGAATGTGCAGGGTGTTCGCAATAGTGCTGAAACCAACACGTGGATTGTTGATAGCGGAGCATCCAGGCACATGACTGGGAATAGGGCACTCCTATCACACGTCAAATAGATAAAAGGAGGCCATGTTTCATTTGCTGGAAACAAAGGAGGGTATATCACAGCGTAAGGGGAAGTGGGAAATCAGAAAGTAAAGTTTGACAAGGTAAACTACGTTCAACAACTTCAGAATAACTTACTTTCGGTATCCCAAGTTCGTGATAAAGGATTTAAAGTAGTGTTTGATAACAAGAAGTGCTATATCCTGAAAAAGGACTATGTCATCCCGGAAGGAGCAAGTCTTAATGTCTGCCTCAAGATATAATGATCTTTATGTCTTGGATTTATCAAAGGCCTCCACAACAGATCATCAAGTTCAGTGCTTCTTGTCAAAGGCTACTGAGAAGGACTCAATCTCCTGGCATCGGAGAATGGGACATTAATCCACGGAAGATAAGTCACTTGATCCAGAATGATCTAGTGAGAGGAGTTAACATCAAAAACTTCCAACTTCCGGAATTCTATATGGCATGCAAGAAAGGCAAACAGATGAAGAAGTCTCATAAGGAAAAGAAAGTTCACTCAATCGAACTTCCTCTTGAACTTCTTCACATGGATCTGTTTGGTCCATTCAGTACAAGAAGCATCGCAGGCGACCTGTACTACTATGTAGTTACAGATGACTACTCAAGATTCTCTTGGGTGATGTTTCTGAAATCAAAATCAGAATCGTTTGAGTCATTCAAAGAGTTAGTAATTACACTGGAGTCTCTCTACAAGCTGAAGGTCAGACAAGTCCGCTCAGACAACGGAACCTAGTTCAAGAATCAATGGATGGAGGCATTCTGTAAAGAAAAGGGAATTATGCACCAGTTCACTTCCGCCTACACTCCTCAGATGAATGGTGTTGCTGAGAGAAAGAATCACAGCTTAATAGAGACAGCACGGACAATGCTAGCAGACTCGAAGCTGCCTATCCAATTCTGGAATGAGGCAGTTGCCAATGCATGTTACACGTTAAATCGAGTTCTGGTACTTAAACGTCATGGCAAGACGTGTTACGAGTTACTTCAACGACGTAAACCAAATCTAGAGTATCTCGAACCGTTTGGCACACCGTGCACACTATTGAAGAAAAATCAGGAGGGAAAGTTCAGTGAGAAGGCTGAAGATGGAATTTTTCTTGGATACAACATACTGAATAAGAGAGTCTATAACAACTCCACGGGTCAAGTAGAAGTGTGGTGTAATGTTGACGTTCAGAGATACACCACTCCTCCTGCTGGGAAAGGACCTGCCTTCTTTTTCGACTATGATGGCTTCTTCCAGTCCTTCAACATCCCTCTCTCCACATCTGACGATGACTTGGCAACCAAAATGCTGTTTGAGGTCTTAAACACACCATCACAAGACGCCACAACATCTGGTTCACAAGGTGAATCGTCTAATCAGTCAGGGGGAGCACTTGAGGTAAGTGACTCCTCCTCTGACGATGAAGCTGTGGAAAATAACCAGAACAATGAGGAGGAACAGGTTCCGATTCCTGCAAGTCCACAAGCATCTGACATGATGCTTCTGTGTCTTCAGAACCTCACACTCCTACTGCCTCAGATGCAGAACCAAATGTCCATAATCTTGGTTCTGAGGTAGTTGTTCCCACTACTCCTGGATCACGCTTAAATGTCTATCATCCTCTGGACAATGTCATTGGGGATGTCAGATCTGGAGTTCAAACAAGAAATCAGCTATACTCAACTGATTATGCCTCGGTAATGAAAAAAGAATACCTTCACGATGGAGCATATCGTTGTTTTGTGTCTCAGTTTGAGCCAAAATACGCCAGTGAAGCCCTGAATGATGAGGCATGGGTGAGTGCCATGCAAGAAGAACTTCTGCAGTTCAAGAAGTTGGGAGTAGGAACTCTCGTGGATAGACCAAAAGGAGCTAAAGTTATTGGAAGCAAATGGGTCTTGAAATGCAAGAAAGATGACCAAGGAGTCATTATCAGGAACAAGGCTCGTCTTGTAGTTCAAGGATTTCGACAAGTCAAGGGAATAGATTACAATGAAGTATTTGCACATGTGGTAAGAATGGAAGCCATCTGTATCTTCCTAGCCTATGCCTCTTACATGAAGATTAAAGTCTATCAACCGGATGAAAAGAGTGCATTTCTTTATGGTGAAATCCGGGAAACAGTGTATGTCAGTCAACCTAAGGATTTGAAGATCCATATCATCGGGACAGAGTTTACAAACTGGATAAGGCTCTCTACGGGCTTCACCAAGCCCCGAGAGCGTGGTATGAAAACTCTCCACTCACCTCGTGAAACACGGATTTCGCAGAGGTGTAATTGACCGTACACTGTTTATCAAAGAAAAAGATGGTGACTTGCTGCTTTTCAGATCTACGTTGATGACATAATCTTCGGTTCCAAGAACGAAGACTTATGTAAAGAATTTGAAGCAGTAATGAAAGCTGAATTTGAAATGAGTGCCATGGGAGAGATGAAATTCTTTCTCGGTTTACAGGTGGATCAGACATCAAAAGGGATATTTCTACATCAGACTAAGTATGTAGGAGATATTCTCAGTCGTTTGACAAGGAGAATGCTTCCGCAGCTGGGACTCCACTTGCTACAAACCATGAGGTTGCACCCGATGAGAATGGTGACCTAGTCGATGCCACCATGTACCGAGGAATGATTGGATTTCTCATGTACCTCACTGCATCAAGACCTGATATCATGTATGCAACATGTCTATGTTCAAGATATCAGGCAAAACCAAAGGTTAACCATCTGATAGGAGTCAAAAGGATATTCCGTTATCTGAAGGGTACACCAACACTTGGGTTGTGGTATCCTTATGACGATGACTTTGAGCTTACAGCGTATAGTGACTCGGATTACGGTGGTTGCAAGATGAACTACAAGTCTACATCAGCAGGATGTCAATTCTTTGGGAGGAGATTAGTGACCTGGCAGTTAAGAAGCAGAACTCAGTTGCTTTGTCAACCTGTGAAGCCGAATACGTTGCTGCCGCTAGCTGCTGCTCACAAATCATATGGATACAACAGCAAATGCGGGACTACGGTTTGCATTTCTCTTCTACTCCTATTTTTGTTGATAACTCTTCTGCAATTGCAGTAACAAAAAATCCTTCCAACATCCTAAGACCAAACACATTGGTATAAAATATCACTTATACGTGACTGTTTTGAAAGAAACCTAATCTATGTGGTTAAAATAAATACGGATTTTCAACGCGTTGACCTCTATACAAAAGCTTTTGATAAACCACGTTTTCTATATCTGTTAGAGGTCAACGGTGTCAAAAAGAAAAGTGACGTAATTCTAGAAGATGAAATTGATTAGTCCGACACCCGTTTAGCTTTTCTTTTATCTTCTTTTATTTTAAATATCCTGTCTTAAAAATCCAAAAACACAAAAGATTTTCAATTTTAGAATTTTAGGGGGAGATAAGTTTAGTTTTTTAGTATTTAGTTACTTTAAAAAAACGGGAGGAGGAGATTATAGAAATGAGATCGTATCTGTGATACTGATTCAATGACTATGGAAATGATAGTACACATGAACAAAGAGTTTGGGACTTTAAAGTAAGTTAAATGATGATTGAGGTAAAACTTCAAAGTATAAGTTGACGACGTCTAATCAACATAAAAGGAAAAATGATAGTAAAACTAGTTTCTACTAAGGGAACACGGAGAAAGTAGACCTAGAGGTTGCTAGATCATTAGATGATATGTCGGTAGATTTAACACAATAGATTAGTAGATCTCGTTGGTGATCTCAATTTTAAACTAAGTTGTTCAACAAGCTGTGGGTTATCATCTTATCTCAGTTAACACAATCAACCAAGTTCCAACAAGGGGTGACGAGCAAAATTAACGCCACAATACCATAGACCGCTCAAAAATCTCCTGAGGAATAGTTTAAACTCAATTTTAAACTAAGTTGTTCACAAGCTATGCGATGGCACTGACCTGAGTCTTTGCATCTCTTTAAAAGCTCTCAGAATAGTTTTCCTCTTGTCACAATACCCGTAGACCGCTCAAAAATCTCCTGAGGAATGATGATTACCAAATAAGTATTGTTGGGGTTTATTATACCATTTACAACTTGTTTAACCATTTAAACATATGAAACGCAGTGGAATATACTACTTTAAACATGTTGTAGTTTCTGAAATTACCCTTATCATGTGTAAAATAACAAACCCATAGACAAAGGATCTTTATTATGCGAAAAGCTAGCATACAAGATGAACAAGAACACCCAAAACATGACATATTCATACCACAACACTACCTTTGTGGATGCTGTCAAAAACGACCAAAAGGGGCTGAAATGAGGCTGAAAAATGGCCAAGACTTCAAGGGTAGAAGTCCTCAAGCATCCATACCCACAAGCATTATGCAAATCACCTTGTTGCTAGGATTTGAGCACCAAAATCGACCAAGAAGGGCTGCTGGAACACCTTCCAGCCGAGAGTTTCTTCAAGAAAGGAAGAGAAATATTTTTCATTTTGGTCCTTGCATGTGTGTGTTCTCTAGGGAGAGGTGGATAGTGTGTCTTACAATTAAGAGAGTGAGTTTCAAGACAAGACCAAATGACCAAAAAGACCCCATGGGGCGGCCGCTTTTTCTTGTTTTGAAAATGGGTTCCCCCATTTTAAAACACCCTTTTATCTATGTTAAACTAAGGTTTAAAATGATTTATATAATTAACCTTTTAATTATATATACACACACTTTTATTATTTGATGTTACTTAACTAAATTAAACAACATTACAATAATATCCATGAACAAAATATCCTCATAAGTTGTTCTTTCTCACATGCAACTTATTTTAGAAAACCCATTTTCTAAATTGGTGTAATTATTTAATTGCATGATCATATCATCAATTAAATATTAATTGGTGTTTGCTAAGCTTGTTATTGGGTATGACCCGAGTTGGATCATAACGTACTAACCACATCAATATTCTATGTGTCTTGGGCATATAGAATCCAACAATCTCCCACTTGCACAAGATTCATAGAAGATTGATGCAAGCAGTAAATACCGCCTAACAACGGTTTACTACCCTCAATACGCATGACTTAGAAGCCATTCAATAACATCATCCCCTTCAAGTATCCAACTTGAAAAGATTTAGGTGAATCAATCATTTATCCTTTTGTTACAGATGTCATGTTAAATCCAAGGACACAAATGATCATTCCTTGTTGATTTAACTTAATCAGGCCTTAGACATCTTGCTCTCAACGAATAAGAGGAACAAATTCCATCTTGACTACATACGTTTCTCACAATCACCTTATGTTATACCTAAACATAGCCTTATGTACTGGCCATTATTTCAGAGCAGCGAAGAACTAGCTCAAGGTATAACACTTGGTGAATATCAAAACCCAATATGTATCTCAGGTCGGAGGATACCAAATGATATTCGCCTTTACTCAAATTTACTTATGATCAATCTAGAAGATTCCATGTAGTAAAAATGAGATGCAGGTCAGTCCAATATTCGTATCCCACGAATATCTATGAACCTTGGCAGCAACCAATTGCTCTATATTCATGCCTTATGAATATCCACCAATCCAAGTTCATAATAGTCTTACATTCATATTTGTTCCCACAAATATGACTGACTACAGACATTTAGAATAATAAACATATTCATGGATGTAAACATGCTAAAAGGAACATAACTCAAAATATCGTAAATATATAGATGAGTTAAATATTACAATTGTTCCATATTTTCAATATTAATACTAAACTAATCAATTCCAATCACTAGAATATCGAAGTCCTAAGGCACAAGTACGACTTTCATGCTTTCCCTTTCGAGGAGCTTCGTGAGTGGATCCGTAATCTTTTGATCAAAGTGAACTTTATGAATACATATCTTTCCCTTTTCAACTTCATCCCTTATGTAGTTGAAAATCCGCTCATTTTGCCTAATCTTTTGATGTGCACGGGGTTCCTTGATTTGAGCAATCGCACCCTCGTTATCACAAAAGATTTCTAAGGGTTCTTGAATGGTAGAGACCACCCTTAGATCGACGATAAACCTTTTTATCGATGCAGCTTCCCAAGCTGCTAATGAGGCAGCTATGTATTCGTATTCTGTAGTGGACAATGCTACCCCATTCATAATGGAGACACACCCCGATTGTGATCGAGGATCATCTCGATCAGTTTGGAAACTCGCATCCGTGTAACCGTTTACAACGAGTTCCTCTTTATCAGATTCGTATATTAGAAACATATCCTTAGTCCTCCTAAGGTATTTCAATATACTTTTAACAGCCATCCAATGGCCATTACCTAGATTCTACTGATATCTACTTGTCATGCTTAACGCGCATGACACGTCCGGTCTAGTGCATATCATCGCATATATGATAGATGCTATAGCAAACACATATGGGATGTCCTTCATACGATCTTGCTCATCTTTGAGCTTGGACATTGAGATGTACTCAATACTGTCCCTCTTTGAACAGGTACCATACCTTTCTTAGAGTTTTCCATCTTGAACCTTTTCAAGATTTTATCAATGTATGCACTATGGTTTAGACCTATCAACCGCCTCGATCTATCCCTATAGATCTTTATTCCCAAAATATAGGCGACTTCACCGAGATCTTTTATGGAAAAACAATTTCCAAGCCAGGTTTTAACACCTTCCATGGTTGGACTATCATTTCCAAATAGTAGTATGTCATCAACATACAATACTAAGAATGTGATTACACTCCCACTAGCCTTTTTATATACACAAGCCTTGTCAGCGTTCTTGATGAAACCAAATTTCTTTATCTCTTCATCAAAACATTGATTCCAACTTCTCAATGCTTGTTTCAATCCATAGATTGATCTCTTTAACTTGCATACTTTATTAGGATGCTTTTGATCGACAAAACCTTCAGGCTGAACCATATGGACAGTCTTTTCGAGATGTCCATTAAGAAAGGCGGTTTTGACATCCATTTGCCAAATCTCATAATCATAATGAGAAGCAATGGCAAATGATATCCTAATAGACTTTAGCATTGCCACAGGCGAGAAGGTTTCATCATAATCAACCCCTTGAGTTTGAGTGAAACCTTTTGCTATAAGTCTTGCTTTGTAAGTATCCAAGTTTCCATACATATCAGTTTTCTTCTTGAAAACCCACTTGCATCCAACTGGTTTGGAGTCAAGTGGAGGGTTAACCAGTTCCCAAACTTGGTTGTCATACATGGATTGCATCTCTACGTTCATGGCTTCCAGCCATTTGTCACAATCCGAATTGGACATTGCATCATGGTATGTAGTTGGATCATCGGAGTCAACCACGTAGCATCCATCCATGAAAAATCCATATCTTGCAGGTGGAATGCTAACTCTACAAGATCTGCGAAAGTTTTGTGTGTTTCGATTAACCTCTTGATCATCATCAACAACCTCCTGTTGATTGCTAGTGTCAACCAAACGTGTATCGGCTTGTGGATCTTGATCCTCATCAAATTCCACTATTCTATACGTCATTCCTTCCATAAGGAACTTGGCTTCCAAGAACTCTGCCTTTCGAGCAATAAATACCTCTTGCTTTGTTGGATCAAAAGAATTAGTATCCTATACAGTCTTTTGGATATCCAACAAATATACACTTAGTGGATCGACTTTCCAATTTGTTTTGGGTGTTAAGCTTAACATAAGCTTCACAACCCCATGCTTTTAAATATGTTAGTGATGGAACTCTTCCATGCCATATTTTAAAAGGTGTCGAATCCACTTTCTTGGTTGGGGCCGTATTCAAAATACGAGCCGCGGAGAGTAGTGAGAAACCCCAAAATGATAGTGGTAGTGAGATTATAGCCATCATAGATCGAACCATATCCAATAGGGTTCGGTTTCTCCTTTCAGACACACCATTATGTTGTGGTGTTCCGGGAGGAGTAAGTTATGAGACAATCCCACAACTTCTTAGATGATTCTGAAAAGCCTCACTGAGGTATTCACCTCCTCTATCTAAACGGAGAATTTTGATAGTTCTATTGAGTTGATTTTCTACTTCATTCTTGAAGATTTTGAACATTTCAAAACTTCATGTTTATGTGTCATCAAGTACACATAACCATAGCGACTGTAATCATTGGTAAAGGTAATGAAGTATCTTTCACCATTCCCTGTCATTGTCTTAAAAGGACCACATACATCAGAATGTATGATTCCTAATAAGTCTTTTGCCCTCTCATTAGTACCACTAAAGGGCGACTTGGTCATCTTACCTTGTAAACAAGATTCACACTTATCTAATGAACAATTTTCATTTGTTTTCAAAAGACCATTCTTTTGAAGCGTTTGAATCCGATTATTGTTTATGTGACCAAGACGACAATGCCAAAGATAAGAATCACTTAAACCCATTTTAAGTTTCTTGGTGCTTGATTGGTATAATGTGTTATTGTAGGATGATTCATCATGAACCAATTCATAAATACCATTAAAAGGCATAGCCTTGAAATGAAATACATCATCCATATAAACATAAATACCATGGTTTACAACTTTTAAATCATAACCATATTGTTTTAAAATGGAAACTAAAATTATGTTCCTAGTCAAACTAGGAGCATACATAATGTTTTTAAGAACAACTTCCAAACCATTTGAAAGTTTCAAAACATAGTTTCCTTTCTTAAAGTGTTTATTTCTTTTGAACCCCTGTAACAGATTGCAAATGTGAGTTCCACACCCAGTATCCAATGCCTGTGTATTTGTAGAAATAACATTTAAGTCAATATGGATCATGAAAGTTGTACCTGAGGTCTGCCCAGCATCCCTCTTGTTTCTCAACTCTTTGAGATAGGTTGGACAATTCCTTTTCCAATGTCCTATCTCACCACACTCAAAGCATGGATTGTTTTCCGTTACCATAGGCTTCATAAGCTTAGGTTTTGGAGGTTTGCTTTAACCTTCCCTTTCCCCTTGCCTTTGATGTGCCCCTCTCCTTTGGCAACATTTGCCTTGGGATCGGGAATGGCCTTTCATTGCCTCCCTTATTGATCTAGAGAATAGGTAGAACCTTCCTACCCATCCTCGCCTCAGCTGTTTTGAGCATTGCGTGACGCTCACCAATGCCCTTGTCCATCCGTTCATATTGGAATTCATTATGAAAGTCTCAAACCTTTTAGTTAAGCCATTAAGGATAAATCCGTGGCCAACTCCTTTGAGACAGGACAATTAAGCCTTTCGAGGCGATCAATGTGGCTTTTCATCTTAAGTACATAAGATGATACCGATTGGGTTTCTTCCATGTGACACGCATGAAGCGCTCGGACCGTTTCGAAGCGCTCTACCCTAGCTTGTTGAAGGAACATTTCCTTCAATTGGGTAATTATGTCATATGCCCCATGATGCTCCAAGTCCTTTTGGAGTTTGGGAATCATAGTTCCCAACATGAGACAGGACATCTGCATGGAATCCTCAGTATACTGAAGCCAATCGTTATAGGCCTCAACATCCTCGGGGTCGGGTTGGCCAGAAATAGGATCGTCAAGGACATAGGCCTTTTTCTCTTGCTTGAGAACAATTCTCAAGCTTCGAAACCAGTCCATAAAGTTATTATGGTCAAGACGATCCCTTTCTTAAATAGTTCTCAGTGATAGGGTATGGACTGTCGGGGTGGTAGCATTATTGTTTGCGGCCATTCTACAAGATTTACAAAGTTCTTATTAGTATTTCTTAAAATTTCATTTTAATCATTAATACCCTTTTATGTCTCATAGACAATTAATAATTAAAATCTAGAATCCAACGTTACATTCAAATAATGGTTAGGTGACCTTTATCCCATTATTTAAATTAACAAGGTAGTCAACATTTGACAATTGCAACCTTTTGCAACTTCTAGCCTTTATGGGATCGGTTAAACATCTTATGTTTGGTTGGCATGTTTAATCCCATCAACAACATTGTACGCCATGCTTCGGTGACCTAAGCACATGGTTTCCATTCAAGTCGTCCTACTTACACACACGTGTGAGTTTTCACATACAAGCGGTTAGGTGACCTTTATCCCACAAGTACGTTAGACTCACCTCATACACACAAGTTCCTACAAGTGGTTAGGTGACATTTATCCCACAAATAGTTCCCAAGTGATTTGAGTGTCGTGTAAAAGGATGGTGTTAGACTTGTTACCAAAGGGATTTAAGTTTCCATCAATTCTAGTTATGAAAACTCTATGTACCTTGTATTCGCATGCTTTCAGATACATGGTACCTTATGGTTCTCTTTTAATAAAACATCTTTTATTTTGAAATCATTAATCCTTTTAATAACCTTTATTAGTTACTTAATGATTAGGAACCATAAAATTTAGCTTGTTATGATAATTTATTTAGATTATTAAGCATATCCATATATCAAACAATCAAATGAATAATCAAACAAGCATATTTCAAACAACCACATATGCATAACCATAGCTACTATTGTGACAACACTTGTTTGCCATCACAAGTGTTGTCATTTGGTCTTTCCTAAGGGTTGAATACAACACAAAGATGAGATCTTCATATACCCCCACTTGAACTTGCATCCATATGCTTCAAGTCCTTCTCTTTGTATCTTGCTCTTGTGCTTCCATTTTGTGCATCTTCATTTACAAAATTATATCCTAATACAAATTTTCTAATAAAGAAATTACACCTAATCTATCTATTACATTACAAATGAATGAATAAATAAATTACATCCCAAAACTAGCACAAAAGAATAATATTACAACCCAAATGAAAACAACCAAAACAAACATCCATTTCAAACCAAATCAATACAAGGTCTAAGCTAGGTTATGCACTATCAAATGAACAATCACAAACATCATTCAATAAACAAAATAAACCCCATCAAACCCCAAATTTCAGCCAACATAAACTGAAAATTAGGGTTTGTTTGTCCAAACAAACAACAACCAAACATATCAACCAATTGACATTCCTATCTTTCAAGGTTTAATCATAAGCATGAAGATATAACTTTGAAAGACATGGGGTTTATTGAATCAACCAAAATCAGCCTCTAATGAGTTGATAACCATCCTTTAAAACCAAGTTTACAAGGATAATGATGCTAGTTTCCACATAACCGGCTCTAGATGCCATTGTTGGGGTTTATTATACCATTTACAACTTGTTTAACCATTTAAACATATGAAACGCAGCGGAATATACTACTTTAAACATGTTGTAGTTTCTGAAAATAACCCTTATCATGTGTAAAATAACAAACCCATAGACAAAGGATCTTTATTATGTGAAAAGCTAGCATACAATATGAACAAGAACACCCAAAACATGACATATTCATACCACAACACTACCTTTGTGGATGCTGTCAAAAACGACCAAAAGGGGCTGAAATGAGGCTGAAAAATGGCCAAGACTTCAAGGGTAGAAGTCCTCAAGCATCCATACCCACAAGCATCATGCAAATCACCTTGTTGCTAGGATTTGAGCACCAAAATCGACCAAGAAGGGGCTGCTGGAACACCTTCCAGCCGAGAGTTTCTTCAAGAAAGGGAGAGAAACCTTTTTCATTTTGGTCCTTGCATGTGTGTTCTCTAGGGAGAGTTGGATAGTGTGTCTTACAATTAAGAGAGTGAGTTTCAAGACAAGACCAAATGACCAAAAAGACACCATGGGGCGGCCGCTTTTTCTTGTTTTGAAAATGGGTTCCCCCATTTTAAAACACCCATTTTATCTATGTTAAACTAAGGTTTAAAATAGATATATATATATAATTAACCTTTTAATTATATATACACACACTTTTATTATTTGATGTTACTTAACTAAATTAAACAACATTACAAATAATATCCATGAACAAAATATCCTCATAAGTTGTTCTTTCTCACATGCAACTTATTTTAGAAAACCCATTTTCTAAATTGGTGTAATTATTTAATTGCATGATCATATCAATAATTAAATATTAATTGGTGTTTGCTAAGCTTGTTATTGGGTATGACCCGAGTTGGATCATAACGTACTAACCACATCAATATTCTATGTGTCTTGGGCATATAGAATCCAACAAGTATGGGATCCACAAATGCTTGTTGAAATTTAACCCCTAAATAATTACCAACGTGTGTCAAAAATCTGTGTATGGATTTAAGAGGACAAGTATACTGACAATCATCATGAGCAGCAATTCTTGAAAGTCGAAATCAATGTGGGATCTTACAGAACTAGTATGATTTCCTAAACTTGCTTATGACTCTCGATGAAAACCAGAATCCAAATCAAAAGGCTTTGATAAATTGTCCTAAATAATTTGACAAACCTGTATGATTCCATAATGAATCACTCCAGTTATAACAAAGTAACGTAATGGTACTTAGGATTCCAACCTCCCACAAAAATACAAAATTAAGCTTTCGGTTTTTTGTTTCTTAATTCTAGTTGTGTTATTTTATTTGAATATTAGTAAGTTAGTTTTAAATGTCGGACTACGCAATGGAATTCAATCTGTGAGTAAATCACTTAAATAAGTCACATCTGGGTCATCAGGTGGATTAATGGATCACGTCTGAGGTGATCGGGTGGATAAATGGATCATGTCTGAGATGATCAAATGTTCAAAATGTCTAATCTATAATCAAAGGGTGTAAAATGCAAATTGGTCATAAATTCAAAATCATGAGTATGACCCATACGCACGATTGGACCATAAGTATGGACCAACCGTGCGAATGGACCATACTCATGCCCTAGACAACCGAATGGAGCATGAGTATGAACCATTCACACGAATGGCTTACAAGATTGAGCCAGTCGCCTGAATGGAGCTGTGCGGATGAGTCAGTCGCCCGACTGAGATCCAGTCGGCCCGACTGAATGTGATCGACTGAACCAATCGCACGACTAGGTCCAATCGCCCGAATGAACAGAGCGAATGGGTCCAGTCACCCGATTAAATCAGATTTAGTATAAATTGAGCCCTAGTCGATCGCATTCAACTCATCACCCTAAATCGCCCCCATATCGCACACCTGACCATTACTCTGCCAAAATTTCATCTGACTGAACCTGAACCTTATTTTGATATTCTGACGATCTCGGTTGTTTATACAGGTACAATGCTGTGCAACCCATCCAAAACTCCACCGATTTGGCTTCAAAATCACAAAACTCGACCCACACAAGAACCGAACATTGAAATGGACTAATAACCTAACCAAACCGAGTAAAATGTGGAAATAAAAGTTATTAGGTTATTAGTAAAGTGATTGCAAGTTTAATGAACCAAAACACGACGTCTAATTCTAAGTTTTGGTCCAAATCTGAACTAAAGTTGACCGAACAGTGGGTCATGCGACTGGACACCCGGATGAACTACAATCGCAGACTAAGTTGGACGATTGAGCCAATCGACCGAATGACTGATACGAACGAGATCAGTCGGCCGAATGAACCAATCGCATGCTCAGTCATCCGATTTAACTCAGTCGCATGATTCAATCACCCGAATGTATTCAATCGCATGATAGGTCAACCGACTGAACTCAGTCGCATGGTTCAATCGCATGATTGAACCAGAATGAGTTCTACCAGGTTAATTAGAACTGATTTGTGTCGTGTGAGATCTAATGCCTATATGTCTTGTGTTACAGATTGATGGCAGACAGGTGGACCATCAACCCTAAGCACAACATATGTGCTCATTTAGATGCTACGACTCGGAATGGTGCCGAGTTTGCGGGGATCATTGCTTTTCTCAAGCGATCCAGAATCTACAGGGCTATTTCCACACCATGCACTCCTTATAGGTCTATTCAGCAGGCCTTCTGGGAGGGGGCATCGGTTGACCGCTCACGCGAGCCTTACAGCATCAGAAGTTCCATTTTTGGTATAGACTTAGAGATTACAACTGAGGATATCCAGCGGGTACTTGGTTTGGGTGACGATGCAGACCACCCTACCAGACTTCACCCACTGACGGTTAGAGGGTACTTCTTAAGGATGAAGTACGCTGGGGATATCAACACAGGTGTGCTCAACAAGAGCAACCTGTGTCCCCAGTACAAGTACTTAGCACATGTCATCCTTAAGTGTTTGGCTTCGAGGAGGGGCGGGTTTGATGACCTATCAGACCAGATTCAAAATGCCTACGTGGCACTGGTGCTGAACCACCCCTTCAGCTTCTCGAGCATGATATTCTCATACCTTATAGAGAATCTGGAGGCTAAGGGCAAAGAAGGGTTTGGCATGTACCCTAGATTTCTCCAGATGATCCTTGATGAGAAGCTGCCAACACTGCCCAAGGAGAGCCACGACGCTGTGTCCTTGGAGATCATGGATGATACGACACTGGGTCGTATAACAGTATATCGGGGAAAGCAGGTCAAACCCCTGGTGAAGAGACTCTTCGGGCATTTGGCCCAGGCTGATTATGTGGCACCTGGGAGGCGAAAGTGGTGCCACGAGGAGAGTGACTCAGATGTTGAGCAAATTTCTCTTCCATCTGACGACTCCGACGATGATGGTGATACGGGCGGAGACTCCGGGCCTGCAACTTCGAGGGGCCCATTAGACAGGTTACTCATTCACCCCCTACACACCCAGATTCCACTACAGCCTGCTTTCACCAAGACTTATGTCCTCCCATGAGGAAGAAGAGAGTGATGAGGAGCCTCTCACGAGGATGGTGGGCAGCCGGGTGGTTGCCACAGAGAGAGGCTTGAGGGCGGTTGGTGGACGCCTAGGGGAGTCCGGGGATGCTGTTGCTGATTTAGATCCCTCTTATTTCCCGGACTCGCTCAGTAGCCAAGGGGGAGCCTCAGTTTCTAGAGGCATAAGGAGGAAGACGATGGCACACCCCTACGGAAAGAAGGGGAAGAGGTTGAGGTTCACTCTGACATCATCCACTAGCACAGCCACTACCTCAGCCACACCATCCACCACTACCACCACCACTGCTACTACACCACCAGCCTCCATCTCTACCACGTCACACACCACTACCACACCCGCTCCACCACCATCAACTTCATCTATACCACCCCCAATCTTCACTCATCTTCCACCACCTTCATCTATACCACCCCCAATCTTCACTACTACCACCACCACCACCACTAGTCACCCAGCAGGACCGTCATCTTTCCCCTCCTTTACATCTGGATCTCCTCTACCTCACAGTGGGGTAGAGGAACAACTCTCAGAACTAAACCGTATGGTGCTGAGGCTGTTAGCAGCGATGACAAGAAGACTGCCCAGATTCATCAGCTAGTAGAGCTTACTGCTGCACAATCTCAGCAGATATCTCAGCAGGCTCAGCTGATTGAGCAGCAGGCACAGCAGATTGCTGCATAGAGCTCAGAGATGTCCCAACTCCAGGAGCAACATGTCCACTCATCCAAAAGGATAGAGGAGTTGGAGACTGCCAACAAGACCATCATGCTCAGGCTCAAAGGGTCAAAGGAGGAGCTTGTTAAGATCAGAGAGGGAGATGGAGATGATGGTTATGATGATGACAATGATGATGATGATGATGGTGATGATCAAGGGGATGATACTGATGCTTGTGATGATGCTGATGATGATGTTGATAATGATGATGATGATACATCTGCTGCGGGTACCACATCTGCAAGTGAAAGGAGGACAAAGAAACCTCAAGATCGAGGTGCCTCCACATCCACCTCGTCAGCAGAAGAGCCCATGTTACAAGACAAGAGTAATGTCTAGTTGTTTATGTTATTTAAAATCATGTGTAACTGAATCTTGTATCAAATTAATGTATATAATGTTTATATATTAGTGAATGTGTTTCTGTTTTGATTATTAACTAATGATTGATGTGTTACGTCTAATTCAAGCAGATCCAAATTATCAGAGGGACGAATACGATGCTGTTCCCCTTCAGCAGGTCAAGACTCAACTAACCATGATTCTTGATCTGCAAGGAATTGTCAGGAGATCAGTGAGTTATACCCCTGAAGAAAGGGAAATAATTCACGATCTTACTGATGAGCAGCTGGCAGAAATATTCAAGCTCAATCCCGATGAGATGATTAAGGACGCTCCAACCTTTGAAGTAAACAGTGACGACGAGCTGAACAACATTAATGAGATAGAGATCGAGGATGTCACTGCAGCGTACTATCCAGAATATGCTGACACAGAGGGAAATGTGGTTCCTAATCTGGGTGATTCCCTGGTCAGTGATACATTTGAGATTTTAGATAAGATGGAGCAAGAGTCCGAGAAGGTTGAAGAAACAGCCCAAGCCTCAGACATAGATGTTGATATCAGAAAGGCAGAGTGGGCTACATGTTTTGAGGAGATCAGAGCCCAATGCACTGCTCCTAAACCGAATGTCTACACCAAGCTCTACAAGTGAAGAAACATCATAAGGTGTCAGGCAAGATTATCACGTGGGCTTATTTTGATGATCTCAATGTGTACGCTGTAAAGAGAGAGAAGGGTATTGAGTACTTTAGATTCCCACATGATCTAAAGTCTCTACCTGGTTTTGAGCTCAACCAGCTGACTAAACTGAAGCTGCTATATGCTGACCCGAGAAAGATGTCAGGCTGGTTTGAGGCTGCACTGAAGATAGAGTACCACACCAGGTGGGTCAACTTCAAACCTCAACAACCTATGAGGTATATCAGACGGTCTGAAGTTGATCCCATAACTGGAAAGCCAAAGATAGTGCTGAAGTGGAGTCCTCCGTGCACGATGTCGAGAATCCCTCTAAGGGAAATGCCACAGGACTTCACTCCACACTTTAAGTAGTGGTACTATGATTGGAGAACAGGGGAGGCGGTCATAGTTCTGAGCAAAGAGGGCAAAATGGATACTAACATGGTATTTGACCCAATGTGGCTTACCAACTTATCGGCTGAAGATGTCTACACTTATACAAGTGGCCACTGTTCTATGACGTGTAAGATACTATACAAGCCCTCCAATTTCTAAACGTGATCAGACTCTGTTTTGCATTTGAAATACATGCAGGAGTTTAAGAGAGGAGAAGTACAAGAAATATGAAGAGGTTATGAAGAATGTAAGACAATAGATAAAACTAGATTCAAGGGGGAGTTTGTAGATACATGTGTACCTAGTTTCTGAGCTTAATGTAATATGTCTTTATTGTTTTACACTTATGTAATCGTTGGGTACTTAATGAAATGAAAATGTTTGTTGTGTTATAATATTTAATATTTCATTAATGAGTTGTTTAACGCGTATCGAATTAACTATATAGGTTTGTGGTTGTTTGAATTAATCTTGGTAATGTAATGTTTAAGAAATATATTCAAACTTAGTAATGTGAAGCTCTCATGCGAATGGCCCATGCTAATGGACCATACGCATGAACAACTTCATGCGAATGACTCAGTCGCACGACTGAACCAGGAGACTTGATCAGTCACATGATTGGAATATAAGATTGGCTCAGTCGCACGACTGAACACTCAGTCGTGCGAATGGATCAACGCATGGCTCAATCGCGCGACTGACTGAACCATACTAATGGTTCAGTCTCCCGAATGAGGAACACTAACCTATAAATACCACTTAAACTGTGGAAAAAACTAAGCACTTCGAATTCCTACGTACCCTAGCCGTCCAGAGACCTCTAAGAACCTGTTCCAAGTTCATAGATTGCACTGGATCGATTATCAATCGTTCTAACGTTTAGATTCAATCTACAATTGATTCTACGTGCGTTCTCACTGATTGGATCGCCAATCAAATAGGATTCCACATTATTTGATTCGGTATACACGTTTATCAGTTAGTATTTCGTTCAATACTACGTCCTAACAAGTTCTTATTTTGAACTTGCATTGAATTATCGTGAAGAGGTATTGTAAGTACTAGCGAGTTGTTAACCCAACCTTGTTGTCGATGTGCTAGCTAATATTAATGTGGCTTGTGTGTGCCATAAGGTGAATATAATCTGCTTGTTTGGACTTGGATTGGTTATGAGCTTATGTTGGTTTCTATGACTTCTATGTTCTCATACATACACATATTTTGTACATGACTTACAAGACAACATATTTTGTAGTTATAAACTTGTGAACTCATCAATGCATGTTGATATTTTAAAGCATGTCTTTCCACATAATGATACTTAATGTGCTTGGATTAGAGGACTGATAGCCACGACTGCCCTTTCAAGAGTATATAGACGATTGATTGGTTTTTGGATTATCTCCGGTTTTCTTTGGACCGTACTTTGTTGGATTGTATTTGTTTGTTCCAGTTTGGTACTTTGGACTATTTATGCATGTTTGTTATGGTATTTTTTGTTCTTCACACTTATTCTTTTGGGTTGGGTGATGTCACACTCCATTGATAGAGATTCATTTAGATATTCTCTTAGACTTTCAATATGCTATGACGATATAATTCGTGGAAACCTCGTACTTCTACTATCAGCGGTGGTGTGACACTCCATGAATATGGAGTTATCACCGAATGAAGATAGACTATGAAACACGGATTCAATATGTAAAAATGAAAAAAAATGATTTTACAAGAATTTCAGCAATTTAAGTCCAACCAAACATCATATACCCTAATGTTATGTTGCCACTTCACCTCTATTTTTAATTTCAATCTCAACTATTTTCATGATTTTTAGTTCAACAAGCGTATAATGAGTTTCGACTATAAAACCACTTGATTCGAAAACACAAAACACCAATTCCTAATATCATCCATCCTAACCTCCTAAACATTTGACTGAGTCATAGATGACAACAATGTAGAAATGAAGGTGAAATAGGAAAATAACGGGTCATGAGTAAATTAAGCATTACATATCTTTTTAAAATAAAATCTTGGTTTTTATTTATTTCTTTTTATTTTTTTAATATTTTGTTTCTGAAAAAATTTCACGTATAGAACAAATACAATAGACAAGAGTATCCATCGCATAGAAGTAGAGTTTTAGGCAAGAACGATCCGTGGACGCAATGACTCCCAATACTAAATTATCATCACTATAAAAACAATAGTATATAAAAACAAAATAAAATATTAAAACACAAAGTGTTTTAAAATGCCTCCAAAAAATGCTTATTTAATTAACGAGTCATTAGCTTGACTCGACCCTAAATTCATGTAAATCTAGGGCAAGTGATCAAATAAATTAACAAACGAGCAGCTTATGATACTTGATAACTCATCTGACCCATTTAATTTAGTGCATTTACCAAAGGTTAGTGAGAGACCAAATGGTAAATGCGAACACAATGCATTATGGGTCGTGCCCCGACACTTGTATTTGCAAGGACCAAACCTGATACAACTTATGTAATGAAATAGACGATCATCCTAATAAGATTTTAAATTGCAATGCTTGATAGATTAATGTCGTGCCGTTAAAGTTGATTGGTCTATGAAGTGGTTTGCCCCTCCCATGTTTCGTTTGATATATGTGATGAATCATTATAATGCTCAACCACGGGCTGGATATCTCTGGTATGAAGATAAGGATCAGGTATCATGATGGCCATTTGTTCGTTGGTGAACCCATTCGCTTGCAAATCTATTTCTTGGTGTGGTTCTCCCTTGATCACCACAGTTGGTTTCCCATAAAGTAGTGCTTCTAAGTCATCAAGTTCAATAACCGGGTCGAACCATTCTGCTTCCTTTCCATAAGAGTTATGCTAATCAATTCATCTCCAAACTCATCATCCCAAGATGGAATCATGTGGTTTGTGGTTTTCCCATTAGTGAGACTAGGAAGAACCACTTTCATCTCATATATAACCTCATCATGTTGTTCTTTCCTTTGCAATTCCTTGACATCTTGCTTGTCATTGGTTAACACATAAGGATAAAGTAATTGCAGCTCATCAAACTCGAATGCGCTTTGAACCGGAGGTGGGACTTATGCTTCATCCATTATTGTCTCCAGTCTAATTCTTGATCTAACACATCAAAGTGCATAGCAACTTGGCTTCACATCCATCATCCTTCTGTAAATCAAGGCTCAGATCTATGTTGCAAGATGAACTCTCTTGTAGAAGCTGGACATACATCTTGTTAACGTCAACACTTAATGCCTCTAATCTGCGACGTCGTTCTACGAGTTCACTAGCATAGCTTTCTTGTTGCTCAACCTCATCTTAAATACAACAAGTGGCAGGTTGTGAAAACATATCAATTCCTTGTTACAACAACTTATATAATAATGGATGGGGTTTGATTTGGAATGACGCTATGATGACTCCTCAAATGGTTGTAAGGATACGATCTTCATAATAATATGTGTGACCCCTGAAAATGGTAACACTCTGGTGAGTAGTGACGTCCACATATCTCGCAACAAATACTCTCATGGTAATTTCTATGATTAAAATGGTATCCTCCATAGTAAATCCCGTAGTCGCGATCCATGAGAATCACTACAAAGAGCACTCAAAAAAAATATCATAGGCATCGGATAGAAATAAATTAAAAATAAGAAACAAAATAAACATAAACATAAAATCTAAAACATGCACAATGGTTAAAGTAGCAACTTCGTCTTTTCTGAAATCACTGTGTCCCAGCAACGGATCCAAAAAATTGATTTGTGTAAAGTATATATATATTTTTAGTAAGGATTATTCCCCTAATTGAGTTTTAATTTAAGAAACGAATATCACTCTTAAACCAAGTACACACAATAGGCAAATGCACATATCGCATAGTAGTATAGTTTTAGGCAAGAATCGAGTATCGATCCGTGGACACAATAACTCTCAATACAAATCATCATCACTATTTAACCAATCAATTGAGTTTGGGTTTGTGAATATTAAAATTAAGTAATGTAATTAGCAAATTAAACTAACAAAACAAGAAAATGAAGATGAAGATACATAATTAATAAAACACACCACTTGGATTTTGACTCGACTTAGCATAGAAATAACAACCAGCACAAACTCGAGGTGAGATTATTTCTTACACATAATACATGGAAGTAGCTTAAACCCGTCAAGGGTATTTAAACATATAATTCTTTGAAAATCTAAAACGATAAACACATAATAGCTACCTAAAGTCATGCGATGAGAAACGAATGATATAATTATGTTAATGTGAAAGGTGAATTAAACTCCCATCAGGGTTATCTAACTCCACAAATCTTTGGATAACACAATAAACACATGACAACCACCTCAACTTTGTGTAAAATAGACATAACTACGATTACTCTTCAACTCATAAACATCATACCATGATTACAAAACAATTCATAACCAATGAAAAGAGAGATTCATGACATACACCATGGTTTTTTCAAACATAAGCATAAGGATGCACATTTGATCAATTTTACTAAACCTTCAACCTTCATTCACCATTCCTAGTCAAATATCATAAGATTACATACAAAAGATGCAATTAAATGCATAAGTCTGTAAGAATATGAGGTTTTTCAACACAACATGCTTACAACACCCATAAGGTTGAATATTTTATCAACTAGAACAAATACACATAATCATTGAAGAATAATCAAGCTTCATCATAGCATCAACATAAACATCACCAAGAATCATGTACAAGTTGTTAGATCATACTAAGTTCATCTAATCTAAGTGATAATAAGTGTTTAGTCTATGAGACTTACAAAAATCATACCCTAACTCAAGAAAATGGAAGAACTCAAAGTATATCCAGATAAATTCAAACCAAATCAAGTGGAAATGGGTTAATTGATGTTAGCTTTTTCTTGAAAGTGCTCGATCTTCAATCTTAGTCTTGAATTTTAAAGATTTTTCCAAAATCACCTAAGAGGCTTGAGAGAACTAGGATTTTGTGTAAAAATGAATGTCTCAAATGGGGGAGAATTGGGTATATAACACGATTTCAGCTCGAACATGGCCATGTTCATAAGTAACATGGTCATGTTCTACGTCGATTAAATAAAAAATTAATTTCAGCTTTTTAACATTGATATGTTGGTCTGAACATGGCCATGTCTGCATGTTTTTCACCTTAAAGCTTTACCAAATCTTTAGTTTTTTTCACAAAAATCATCAACTTCCCTTTTGAAACCTAAAACATTATACTATATGTTTAAAAAGAAAGAAACGAACAGTGTACTTTACTCTTTTTATGCGTGTGGTACAACTCGCAAATGTCTTCCCTTATAAGCTTTATTATTCATGCGTTAAAAGTTCGTAGAGAGAGATTGGGTTTGGGGGTGACCAGACCCGTGAAGGGGTTTCTCCGTCCACCTCCCTTTTCCGGCCAAACCAAGGCGGTCAGTGGTGGTGTGCTTCTTTTTATGCATGTGGTACCACTGGTATTGCATGTGGCTCCTATTTTAAGCTTCGTTGTTCCTTACACTTTTATTTTATAGAGAGATAGAGAGACTGACTTTGTGGGGGGTGACCGGAGGCTTGAAAAAGGTTCTCCGCGACCTCCTTTTTCCGGCAAATGGAGGCTGTCGGTTTTCCGCCTGCTATGTACCCTTCTTCTTCAACCAGACGGCATTTGTGGTGGTCTCCGACAGTGCTACCAGGCGTCACCACTTCGCCTCCGCTTCTGATGGGGTTTGGAGTAGTGTACGGGTGGTGTTACCAACCTCACTACTTGCCCTCTTTGACTTGGTTCTTTTATGTCTTCTCTGCATGTTTCTTCTTCATAAGGTTATGATGGGGATTATAGGGGTTTCCGGTGGTGGTACTCAGCCGGGGTTGTTGTGCTCGCGAGAAGCGTCGTGGCCCTGCCACCTTCCGTCGTTGTCATCGTTGGAGGTACACCGGCCCTGGCCTCCCGTTTACTGGTCAGTGCGCAGATGGCGACAATGGTGATGTCGGTTTGGTCGAGGTAGGGCCGGTTTTGGTTTTGATGTGGTTTTTTATAGTGGCGGTGGCGGTGGCGGTGGCTGTGGCGTTTGTTGGTGTTCTGCTTCCTATTTTTGTTTGAGGTGGGATGTCTATGCAATGACTTTGTTGAGGGACTATGTTTCTACTCATGTTCTTACGCACTGTATGTTTTCAATTAATATTACATTTTTGCTTTGATTCAATTCTCTCTTCTAATGGAAAACATAACCAACACAAAGATATTTAGTATAGCATTGATGATCTTTTGATTTGATGAATTTTGTTTTTTTATTTGTGGAATGTTAATTTAGTTGGATATGAAACCTATTTATAGCAAAAATAATGGCTCTCCGGATTGAAAATTTATATCATTTCGAATTTTAGTTGAGCACAAAGACTTCTTTTTCTTTGAAATAGTTTGTAAAATAACTGCTTAAATAAGATCAAAATATTAATTTAGGCAATTTAGAAGGTCATGTTTTGAAGAGTTAATCAAACATCTTATTGGTACTTTAAATAATCTGGTCATTTTTTTAGATATTGTTGGTCTTGTTTTCATGTAGTGTTATAAAATGAGTCCTAATCAAAAAATATTATTGTAAATTCAGATTATTCTCATTCTGTTGTCAAATTTCTCTCTCTTCTATTAAATGATATTTCCATTTCTTATTCTTTTAATCAAGTAATTGGTTATTTTTTAATCTTTTTTTCTTCTCATTTTTAGTGTTTAATGCAGCCAATACTTAGCATTCGGTATTAATTGATGCTATTTCACTTAATTGTTAGATCTTATAGAATTACCGAGTGTTTGTTAGATACAATATATTGTTTATAAGAGATTGCTTATGGGATGCATTCATGTGTTGAATGTATTATCTAACTATTAACAATTTACTTTGACTCTATATTTTTATACTGCCCTTTTAAAGGGCATGAAGGAGTTGTGATTTCACCCCTAATCTCACAGGTAAAGGGGAGCAAGATAAGTGGGGTTAGAAAATGTTCACTCAAATTTATAGGTAAAACTTTTATTCTCTTTCAACAAAAAAAACTAAATAGATTCAACGTGTTTATTTTATCCTCAGTTATGGATCATGGCTGAACTTCCCACGTATGGTGCTATAATGTTTGTTTGTCGCTTCAATCATCTTTAGGGTGTTCATAATTGGCATGATTGTTGGCTTGGTTCTCAGATCTGCTTCATCATTGTTTGTTGATTGTTGATGTCGATGATGGGTTCTATTTTGGTCTCTCCATATCGGTGATGTTGAGCATATGCTCACCTGAGACGTTGTTAAAGGTTCTATTAGTGTTTTTGAGCATCAGATTAATGATACAATGCTACATATGCGTTCTGAGTCATAATCTTTTGAGATATTGGTGGATGGTTGGAATTTGTTAGAAGGCATCATGTCGATGACAACGGACCTGTGTTCCTCCGAGACTTTTCGTTTCAATTACTTTATGGTTGTGATGATACATCGAAACTGGTGTTGGTTGCCATGGCTTGGTAGCCATTTTTGGTTTGCAACCACAAGCTACCGTCGGTTCTGAGTCACCCGATAATGTACTGAAAATGGGCCACAAGACAAAAAATTCTGAACCGTGTATGGATGTAAGTATACAAAGCGTTAGGTGTGTTTTGTTTCCTTGGTTTACTTAGATGATAAATATGTACTAAAATTTGTACATGTTGGTTTTTTATTGATTTGTGTTCAGCAAGGTACTCTTAAGTAAGATTTCAAGAGATTGATATTAAGTCGCGGCTCTGATGACAAAAACATGAGGAGTCTCGGTTTATCCTATTCTTCGACGCGCAACGCGCGTCGTAGGATAAACACTAGTTTGATATAAACATAAATAAGTGTTTAATTGAATGATTGACAATAAAAAAATGCATAAAATGAGGATGAATACACATTATTTGTATGTGTAATTAGTACATATCATAAACGAAACACATATGATGGATATCTTTTATGCGATCTACAAACTCACTCGAAGTGTGTGGGTCCCATCCTTACAAGATCTCAACTTGTTGATGAGACGTGGGCAAGGGTTATTAACTAGACAAAAGTGGCTTTTTCAAAAAGTGATTCGATCAAAACCACGTTACCACGTTAGAATCGGTGGCAAACATTAAAGGCAACAAAATGTTCAAAAATTCATTCATGCAATCGTGTTGAAGACAACATGAGTTATATGCAAGGCAAGGAATAGAAGATTATTTAAAGAAAAGTTATAGAGCAAAAACAATATTCTCGAAGACATCAAATTACTTTCTTATGAGTATAACATAAAAGCAAATTGACACGAATTAGATTGAGATAATTCGTTAGAGTTATAATTTTTCTTTATACACATGTTAAGTGTTATTTCTTCAGCTTACCACTTTGATAATGCCATTGTGTTTTTTCTTTAATAATATTTCTTTTGTTGCTACGACATGTGCCGGTTGCGGTAAATGGTCAAGTGAGAGAGAATGTGTAACGGGTCGGGTAACGTGATGGGTCAATTGAGAGAGAGAGAGGATATGACCTAAGAGCATTCACATCCCATTCCTTATCTTTATCTATATAATTACACTAAAAATCACTACTTCTTCTCTCTCCTTTCAATTAAATAATACTTTTATACCCTTATCATTACTTCTTTCTCTCTCATTCACTCACAACCACTTTAAAAAATATTAAAAAATTTATAAGGATTGTACAGTGATTCTTCAAATATACCAATCCACAATAACATTTTTCTCTTCTTCACTCACAACCACTCAAAATCATTCCATATAATATACCAAACACACTCACATAAATATAAGGCATGGGTTGTGAATGCTCTAAGTAGCAAGCGATTCTCCGAGTACGGAAATTTTAGTGCATATAAATTGCAACAACTTACTCCGATCATAATCTCCTCTCAATTCAATCGTTTCATCTTTTTCCATTCTAACCCAAACCCTGACATATTCTTCAAGGTACTTTCTTCTTCTCAAAATCCTGTTGTATATGCATATCAAGAATTTTCGCCTTTAATTTCGCTTATCAGTCAATATCATAGTTGATCGTCCAAATTAGGGTTCTCGTCGCCTGCTATTGACTTTTCATCAAAACTTCTGCTATCAAGTCAATTTTGTTTGCATCTTTTTTTTTCTTGCCTAAATCAGTAATTCAGTACTATACTATGTTATCATATTGTAAGATCATCATCGTCTCCAGTGAGTTGATTTATTATGGTAGAATTATAATCGATTTTTGACTTATGATGTAGAGATTGACTGTCATATCATGGGGGGTAGCTCGATTGATGATGATGATTGGGAGTTCACATCTCCTTTGAATGCACTTCGAACACTTGTGTTGGTGGGAAGAACAGGCAATGGGAAAAGTGCAACAGGTAATAGCATCCTTGGAAAGAAAGAATTCATATCAAAGGCAAGCTCTGCAGGTGTAACTAGCACTTCTGAGCTCAGGACAACTGTGCTGAAAGATGGACAGATGCTTAATGTCATAGATACTCCTGGTGTGTTATTGTTTCTTATAATCTTTGTAATTGCTATTTGGTGTTTGATTTTGGAGTGCTAATGGTTAGTATGATGGTAGGACTGTTTGATTCTTCTGTTGATACTGAGTTTATTGGGATGGAGATTGTTAAATGTATCAATATGGCGAGGGACGGGATCCATGCTGTTCTTGTTGTCCTCTCTGTTAGGAATCGGTTTTCGAAAGAAGAAGAAGCTGCAATAAGTAGTTTGAGGACCTTGTTTGGGAATAAAATTAATGACTATATGATTGTGGTTTTTACTGGTGGAGATGAACTTGAGGAGAATGAACAGACTTTGGAAGAGTTTTTGGAAGATTGTCCTGAATCATTGAAGGTTAGATGTAGGCCAACACATGTTTTTTTCTTGAGATTCTATGGAAGTTGACAGTTATATCATTTGGATTTTATTTAAATGCATTTTATTGCTAAAAAATAATTAATAATTGACTATCGGTTCAGGAAACGCTTAGCCAGTGTGGGGATAGATGTGTTCTTTTTGATAACAGGACAAAAGATCAAAGGAAGAAAACAAAACAAGTGCAAGAACTTCTATCTCTTGTCAATACGGTGTTGACTAAGAACAACGGGAAACCATACACTGATGAGATTTTTAGTGAATTAAAGGTGAAAGACGTTGATTTTTACACTTTTACATTTTTGTTATTGACCGATTTAAACTTGACCAATCATTAACATGTACCTGACAGAGAGGGACTATGAAGCTTCATGAACAAACAGAAGAAGTTCAATCATTGCAGGGATATACCAAACAGGAAATATCTGAACTGACAGAACAAATGCATAAATCATATGAAGAGCAGCTTAAGCGAATTACTGAAATGGTATTCTTACGATTTTATAGTTTTAGTCATATTCTTGTCTGCTAGGGCGGGCCTTGGCGCAGCGGTAAAAGCCCTTCCTAAGGGACCGAAGGTCTCAGGTTCGATCCGTGGAAACGGCCTCCCCACAAAATGTGGGGGAAAGACCACGTACATCTTCCCTTAAATGGGACGGACCCTCCCTGGACCCTGCGAAAACGCGGGAGCTCTTTGCAGCACCAGGTACGCCCTTTTAGTCATATTCTTGTCTGCATATTAGTTAGAAATCAGTCTAACTAGTGTGATACTCTGATTCCCAGCTTTTATTATTAGTGGTAATGTCTTATTTGGCCTTTGAATGGAAAATAGGTTACTTCTTATCTTAGCAGCATGAAATTTGTTTTATTTGCAGATTATTAGACACGTAGATTAATTATACCAAAAGAATTATTATCCTAGCAGATTTCTAAATATATCATTTTCAGAAACGAAGGACCAGTGGTGGACCATGATGTATCTAATCTTCATGCAAGTGTTGAAAAAAAAAAAAAAACTTTTTGAACAGCATTTTTGGTTTTCTAAATTAAGACTCATGGTTACAAGTTGTGTTTTACATGATATCATTGCTTAGCAGGGTACTGTTGGGGCTATGCGAGTTTTCGGCTGATGGCTTTCCACTCTTTTAAAAAAGTGGATCAAATCGGTTTAGGTTGGCCCAAAAATATTTGATCCTTTGTTTTGGACTTATTTTTACACATAATTAACGTGGTAAGCATGATTGCAAAAATTGTATTATTAACAATACTAATCTATAGCTTCTATTAAAGCATTTTAGGAGGTTGTAAGTACTGCTGCAAACGAACAGTTCGTTAAGAAATAAACTTGTTCATGAACTGTTCACAAGCACTTACCGAACGAGATTCTTTATTCCTGTTCGTTCATTAAGAAAATGAACATGTTCATAAACTTTTGACGAACACTTACCGAACACTTACCGAACACAAATGAACACAAACAAAAACAAAGGAACATAAACAAAAACAAAGGAACACCAACAACTATTCATGAAGATGACGAACACAAAGAAGCTTATGAACACAAACGAATACAAATGATTATAGATTTATTTTAGAATAAAATTTACATTTTTATTACATAAACAAACAAACAAACAAACATACCCAGTACATCCCACTAAAAAGCAAGGTTTAGAGAGATAGAGAGACTGCTTCCAAAGAGACCCCCGACTCGATCAATCAAGAATAAATAAGTACTTAACATAAATATCAAAAAAATACTTGATATAATAGTCATAAAAATATCTGACACAAAAATTAAGAATATAAACTAACACATTATCGAACGTTCACGACGGACATAAACGAACATAAACGAACACATTATCGAGCGTTCACGAACATAAATGAACGAACGTGGGTTGTGTTCATGTTCGTTCATTTAACTAAACGAACGAGATTTTCTTGTTCGTGTTCGTTCCTTTACTAAACGAACGAACATAAACGAACTTCCCGTCGAACGGTTCACGAACTGTTCGCTGAACGTTCAGTTCATTTGCAGCCCTAGTTGTAAGTTGTATTATACACCAAAAATCTAAAATTACACTTGGGGTAATCGGGTGGATTTGATATCTTTTATGAAAAGCTTTTGATTGGACCAAATTTTAGATGAAAACATAACTCTGGTTCATATTGTTAACATGGTTTTAGTTGAATGATGCACGATAATTTTAGATTAATCGATGACGTACAGATTGAGTCGAGGCTGAAAGAAACAACTACAAGACTTGAACAAAAATTGGCAGAAGAACAGGTGGCCCGGTTGAAGGCTGAAGAGATGGCTCATGCTGCTCAAGCGAAATCTGATGATGAAATCCGGAAGCTCAGAGAGAATCTAGAGAGAGCCCAAAGGGAGACTGAGGAGCTTCGAAAGAGGGCTGAAAGTGGCAAATGTGCTATTTTGTAAAGTTTAAGGTTGGTGGTTTCTTTCTCCCAAGAAACATGTATTATATTTCCCTTCGCAACTGCTGGAAAACCTTAACGTTTGTTTATTATCATATAAAATCTATGTTAAAACGAAGTTATATGTATGATGTTGAGACTCATTTATTTTCATAATAGTTTTAAGGCTTACTTTTGGTGTTATAACCTGCCTAATGGTTACTGTATGATAGAAAATACAAATACAACCAGTAGATGTAAGCCTGCATGTTGCGGTAGGAGTGTAGATACGACGGAACATATGAGTTTAGAAGAGAATTTATGTCGAGACGTAGATGAAAACGTTTTAATAAATAAATAAAAAAGATAAACGTTACATTATATATATTCTAATTACCAAGTTGTATGTACACATTTATATGCATAAGTATAACCATCTAATTTCTTTTATTTTTTATTTTAAACCCAATACTTTTACATATTTTACCATTTAACCTTTGTAATTTTTCACTTTCAACTTTAGTCCCATATACTTTCAATCTTTTACGCCTTTGGTTGCTTGACACAATGAAGCTTCGCCTTTGGTTGCTTGACACAGTTTTACGCCACTGCCGCAATGCGAGTGGCTTAGTGCTAGTTTTATATTAGAAAACAAAACCGTGAAGTAGTTTTGATAACTTGTAGGTTTGTGCTTCAATCAAAATTTATGTCAAAATTTATGTTGATTAATATTTATCTGAAAACATATGACAAACGTGGTTGAAAACTTTTAAGCTCACATAGAGTCGAGGGAAAAAAAATCTCTAGCCGAACTAAAAGTACAAAAGTTTTGTTATTAATCTCTAAAAATAAATTTTTAAAAATAAGTGTTAATTACATAGATAGTCATTGTGGTCTGATGAAAATAACATCTTTGGGTGCTAACTTCTTATGAGGAACTAAAGTATGTTGTTTTTTTTTAAGTTCATGTTAAATAACAAAATTACACTTATACAATCATAGGTGTCATTTATGCAACTAACTCAAATTTAATTAGAGGGATTGTTTGTGTAATTTACTTAACTTAAAATACAAAAAAAATAAAATAAACCACCATTGACCCTCATCAAACCACCACTATAGCCGCCCCAGCATCGCTGCCATCACATGTAACTATTGCGAAATACTACCAAAACTACTCTACCATGTTGGCAACCCCACCACCATGGCTGCCTTAGTTCAAAAAGCATTCAAGTGATAAGATGAGCTCAAAACCCCAAACTTTATATCGATAGTGGCTTGTTCAAGTGAAGATGATGAAGATTGATGTGGTAAAAAAAACTCAAATATGTCTGCTTCAATTAATGTTTGGAGAAGGTTTTAATTTCTACAAAAGATGATAACCGATGTTAGAGGAGATGAACAATAAAACATCTCAGATCCGAGATGTCGCCTCCTTCAAAACTAGCGCCAACTCCGGACAAAAAATGTGACAACCTTGAAAAATCCAAGCTTGATCTCGCGAGAGTGTTTAAAATTCTATGTTTAGCATAGTAATAAATAAAAACTTAGTGATTATAACAAATTTAGAAAAAAAATTCTATGATTTTACATTAAACATTATGTGCATATATGCAGAACATTAGTATGTATATGTAACCATCATGTGCCTCTATGTATCGCATTAGTATATGTATATGTACTACACATGTGAGTTATTATATGCATATGCAAGCATATGTGTTATTTTATGTGAACTCCTATAAGTACAAGTGTAATTCTATGTGTTAGTATCTAAATAAAAGGATTAATGTGCGTATATATGCATTGCTAGTACCTACCTAAGATAATAAGGTCATTACTTAACCTAAGTCTCATGTTATATGAAAACAAGGATTAAGCTTTAAATCAAAACGTATACACCTATGTAAAACTTATATAAAAACCCTAGATAATTAAAAACAAGCTTCCATTTAACAAACACTCCTTGCACCACAAAAAACACCACAATCGACCTAACCATCTTGTGTTACAACTAAAATAACTAAACTGAACAAAACCTAACCTCAAGTGCTTAAAGATTAACATACAACTAACCACTCCTAATACACCATTAAAGGGCATTAAGGACCCAATTAACCAAAGGATGCCACTTCTCAATTTGGTAGCCATCCCTCAACATCTCACCCATCAAAGCCACACAAACCATTTCCAATGCCAACACAATAACCTATACATGTTTACACACCCAGACTATACCTAGTGTATTTATGCCTACCCCAAGCCGCCCCTACCCCTTTCTTTCGGTTTCCTTAAACCCAACTACACCAAACCAAGTTCCCTACCACCACACTCACTCAATCCTTTCTTAGTTTCTCTACTCCCCACGTCAACCACCATTAACCGTCACCTTCACTATCGCTTCGCCATCGCAGACCACCATCTATACCACCATGAATCCACCTCCAAAACTCACCATCCACTTCAAACAATTGGGTTCATCAAAATCTCTACCAAACCTTGTGAACTAGAGCTATGGCAGGAACGTACATATTGTATAAACAAGGAACCAACATAAATAACCCCATTTTAATCTCTTATGTTAACCATGATCATTCATCTCCATGATCATGTAACTCCCGATCTTTGATCCTAAAACTTGATGTAATTGGGATGCTCTAGATGATTACACATGTTCCATAATCAACCACATGAAAACCGGGAACTAAAAGTTTCCAAACAACTCAAAACCTTTTTGAAAACCCTAAGTTACACATGTGTAATTGCTAAAACTAGATTTTGTAACCCTTGATTAGGTAACAACCAAAAACTGATTTTTGAAGGTAGTTGCTTCTGTAAAATATTTTAGGCATCATCATCATTATCATTAAAATTCAAGAAAATAAAATTACATGTTAAATTAGGCTAATTCTAATTTTTATGTGATTGTGGAAATAAGTTTATAGTTTAGTTATCACCTACATGAGTTTTTGAAAATATGAAATCTGATTTTTTTGTAGTTTTAAAATAATTAATAAAATTTAGATTCTTAAATTAAGCTAAAAACTAAAATAATAAATTTGGACCGCCTACAATTTAGGATAACGAGAAACTTAGACCTCTGATTTGCGGTAGAGTCGTGTGATGACATTAGCGTGGTTAGTGTTTGTGAATTTTGTTAGTTGCTTCGGAGACACTAACGTGGCTGTGTTACGGAGCGTCTACCAACTGTGTTACGTGTATTGTCTTGACGACACTAACGTGGTTAAACACGTAAATTTAATGTATGAGGTTGGTGTGTTTTGTTTCACAAACTGATATTTTTAAAAACGTGCTTTTTGAAAAAATATAATTTAGAAAAGTAAAAGAGAAAGTAAAAAGAATAAGAAAAGTAAAAAAGAATAATAAAGTAACTTAAATAAAAAAACACAAGAAAAATAAAAAGAACCTTGAATATAAGAAGTTTCCGGTGTGATTTAAACTCAGAATCCAACCTATAAACTTCAACACTCCAAGTCTCCAACCACCGTGCCACTTGGATTTTTAGTATGCCTTTGAAAAGAAAATATGTAACGTGATAGAACGCACAAAAGCAAAAAAGAAAAAAATCAACTGGTGTGGACCAATGGGAAATAGACACATGGCGTGCCGGTGGGGCAACCCACTGACACTTGTAAATGCGTATATACGATGTTTTTGCCCGCGCGTTGCGGCAGGGTGGTACGATATTATCTGCATAGTTAATGGTACCTTTACAAACTTTGTTACATGCGTTATGGTGATGACATATATGTGTAAGTACGTAAAAGCAACATATGAAGTTATCGGGGTTTGGTTTAGAGATTGAAACATACATAGAAAATAGTAAAAGAACATATGGAAAGTATGGCAAAAGTTTTGTAGTTGTAAATTTTTTTTACGGAAATCAAATTTATATTCTTTTACCTGCACGTTGCATCGTAGATGTTTAAATAAAGTAATTTAAAGAAAAATATATATAAGAGAAGTATTAAAAACATCAGAAAAAATGTTGGGAGCATGGATCGAACATGCAACCTGCAGCGCGCGTGAAGACCAAAGAGGTAGCCTTAAACAAACTGAACTCGCAGATGTTTGTTGTCTGTTAGCGAGAGAAAACAACTTAACACTAAAAATCCTCGGAAAAAGCAAAAAAAAAAAGATAACAAAGAAATTTGTTGACCAATCAAAGTGTGACTCGTGACATGCCGGTAGGAAACCCACTGACACTTGCAAATAGGTTATATATAATATACAGAATACTTATAATATTATAATAAGGTTATAAACCAAATTTCATGACCTAGTTCTCTTATTTTATAAGGTTTAAACTTTTTAAGTGATAATTAGGACAAAGTTTGAAAAAATAGGTTTTCCTTAATTATATATCACCATCAAATTACAGTGGACTTAGGATAATGTTAGGTATAGAAATTTTGGATTTTTAGAGATGGGTTAGGTATTTTTAGTAAATAGCCCCATATAATAGCATTTTTAAAATAAAAACAAGGGAGCTAGCAGTTTTACACTAGAACAACATAATATTGTGTTAAAAATAAATTTCAAAATTTTACTAAGGTATTTAGCTATTTTTTTGAAATTTTAAAGTATATAAATATTGTGACAACCCGGAAAAATTTTCATGATTTATATATATTCTAATATAGTATTTGTGTGATTATACACTGTTGAATTTTATATTTCTTTTATTATTTAATAATAATATTAATAATAATAGAAATAATAACAAAAATAATAATAACAATGATAAAAATAATAATAATAATATCAATGATAATAATATTAATAAGAACATAAAGTTTTATAATTATTAAATAGTAAATAATAACTTTTTTTATCATAAAATAACAAACTTTAAACTCCAGGGACTAAACCTGTAAATTAAATAAACTAAAATAAAACTTTAAATCCCAAATGTTAAACATAATAAACCGCAGGGACCATTTCTGTAATTTCTGAAACCCAACCCCCGATCCCCTCGGTTTTCCAGCACCATCTCCGGCGACCTCCGGCCAAACTCCGGCGACCCTAAAACCTCTTCAAAACTCAATTATAAAATACAAAACCGGTCCCAATCGATTCGTGAACAAAAATCGAACACATGACCCCATTTAATTGATTCAAATCCAGCTCACGATCGCACAAATCCAACCACTTTCACTTTCGGCTACTTTACACATCCCGATCGCACTACACATTGCAATAATGCAATTAAATTAATCCAAATGATCGATTATAAGAATCCTAAACTACTACCACTTTGAATTGCCTCTGAAACACACACAAACGACCAATTCGATCACCACTCTAATTCGGACCTGCAACCCATTCGAAATCCCACTTAGAATCGTTATAAACCCAAATTGACAGAGGGCTATCCATCCTTAACACCAATAGAAGCTTCCTGTGCAACCAATTCGATTTTAATCATCATTTGAGCAACAAACAGATTCCACATTAGTCGCGACCTGTTCTTCAATCGTTCTTGACGATTTGAACACCAAAACAGGTAATTAAAGACACCCAAACACACGAAATAACATAAGGATTAAAAGCCCTATGTTTAATTTCATTATGATAATCATTTTGGTGTTCAATTTGATCGATTTCAGTTTTAGGGTTTATGTGAATTGGGGGAAATGAATTAAATGGGTTAAAATCATTTGGGAACCAGAATAACCGCGGCTGGATGCCTTGGTTTACTGGTTGGTGTGTGGAATTATGGGATGGAGGTCACGGGTTCGAACCCGGCTACCTCCATGTATTTTTTTTAAAAGCCCTTTTCACCTTTTAAAAATACAGAAAAATTACTAAAAATTATAAAAATAATTTTTATAAACTTTGTTTATTTTAGAAGTTATCTAATTATTTTCTGGAAATTTATTTCTTTAAAAACTTTATTTATTTATTTATTTATATAATTATTACAAATGTTATAAATAGATACTTTTATAAAAATGGATTTTAAATAATAATTTAAATCATCAAATTATCCTTGGGGTAATAGAACAAGGGAGGAAGAAAGGAAGGAGCTTCGGCTCCAGTTCCGCAAAGGTAATGGACATCATATTGCTAATTATGAATTAATCAGATAAATAAAAATTAGATTTTATAAATTTAAATATTTATAAAATCTTACAAAATTAAATATAAATTTACATATTTAAATAACGTCTAAGATTTATTTGGAACATAATGATATGTTAAAAATCATTATTAAATTAATCAAATTTTATGAAATATAAATCTTTAATTATTAAAGAATTAACAAAGATAATTAAATAATTAGTTATATGTTTATAACAAATCCCCAAAAACCAAATCCTAGATCAATTGAACGCCAGGTTCAAGATTTAACTTATTTAGGTTATGGATTTGTAACTATTTGCTATGTGAATTATAATTCCTTAGGAGGAATTTACTAGCTTGTCAACACCACACAAGAACTGAGGTGAGTTCATACTTAACTGTTTCCCTTTTTAAATCATTTAAATTTTTTGGGGAAGGATACATGTTGTAATTGAAATTACAAATTATTTTGTGTATTATGTTAAATAATAATTGAATCACATTTATGATTAAATATGGTTATTATGAAAATCCTTCTCTATAAACTGGACTATTAACAAGGCAGGGATCTTTTGAATAGTACTATCGGGGAGTGACTGACCCCCACAAAGGTTTGGACATGTGGTCCATACCAAGATGCACAAAGATCTTACTGTCATTCGGGATGACTGTTCTGGTGTGAGAAGGCAGATGTGCGCTATATAAAGTTTGCCATTATAGTTCCACTTACAACCCATATGAGGATAAATGTAAAGAGAGGATTCGCGCCCTCTGATTTGAATTATTATAAATAACATAATATACACATGAAAAGGATATTAAACTATGATACATGGGCAAATCCTATGTGAAGGATTTGTTGGGCTTGTACATAGTGGGTATGTGGGATAGTGGGTTCACCTTATTAAAAAGGGTTCCGACAGGCTATTCATATACCGGTGAGTAAATTAAACTCACACTTTTACAGTAAATCCTAATTGATGATAGTTGATGATTTATCATTATGTTTTACTTACCTATAAACTCACCAACCCTGTGTTGACACTTGATTTACATGTATTCTCAGGTATCTACTAGGAGCTTATGGATATGCACGTAGGATCATTTAAGAGCTCAAGATACATATTGCTTAATATTTGAGATATGATTAAACGTGTTGTTAAGAGACAATCTATGTTTTATTTCCGCTACGCATAATAATTGTTACTCTGTCTATTAATGAAATGGTTATCTAAAACTTATCATATAGATAACTGCATCTCATGTGTGACTACTGTGTTCGATCCTGTTTGTTCACCCCTCCGTGATAAATTCCAGACCCGGAATTTGAGGGTGTGACAGATTGGTATCAGAGCCATTGGTTATACTGAGTTAGGAGTTGCATCTAGCCTATAGCCACACACAATAGTTGCACAAAGTGAACTTTCTTAGTTAGAGATTGATTAGGATTAAGAAGTTATATGCCTTATGTGATTCCTCTTATACCTTGATTCTTATCAATGCACACACGAATCTTAAATCATATTCAAGGCATTGCGTGCCTAAATCAAATGGTTTTCAAAATGAGCTTTGAATCATTATTCGTTGTTTTCAAATTCGTCAAAGTCTGTGTCTTACAACTTAAAACATGTAATGCTGGAAGAGCGTGATGCCTGTATCTCGAGGTGTTCTGTCTAGGCAAGGTATTCGTAAATCCAAATCAACCGATGGACCTGTTTACCTTACCTGGGAACTCTCAGGATGAGTATCTGCTTATAGGTATGCATGTCTTCAACAAAGTTGTGATTGACCCAATACTTTGATTAGTCAACGTACTCGCTTTGATTTACGAATCAAACGATTACATCTGGAACATCTCGTTGCTATTATGCCAAATTCTCGATTGTCGTTTTCATGTTGTATAGCTCATATTACCCAATTTCCATGAAAATTCTTAATGATCTTTCAGAATGGCTTCTCGTCAAATCCGTTCACGGTCTAGAAACTCTGGCCGTAAGATTGCTGCTATTGTAGCACGTGAAGTTACTGCGGTCATACACAAGTCTTTAAGGCAAATAGGTCAAATTACTTTGATATGTTCCATTTGGTAATTTAAGCTACGCTTGTCCTAACCTAAAGCGAGACTTGTTTCCTTAGTACTCATGCCTTGTCGAATTTAATCGAAAAACCCAGTTTTCTTAAATTCCCATCTGTCCTACAGTAATTGTCCAAATTTTGAATATTTGATATAGAATGCATCTATTGAATATATCAAAGTGTGAATTCTCACCAAACAATTTCATGATAGATGGACGCACCAGCGGGCAGAGGCAGAGGTAGAGGACGCGCTAGAAGAACTGTCCCAATAGGGATGACTCCTGAAGAGATACAAGCCTTGGTCAACCAAGGTGTTGCTGCAGCCCTAGCCACTCAGGCCGCTCAGAATGGTCATCACTATTCGTATAAGAAGTTCCTAGACTGCAAGCCAGATATCTTCACTGGGGCAGGAGGGGCCATTGGGCTCATAAGGTGGTTTGAGAAATGTGAATCCATCTTTGCTATATCTGAATGTCCAGATGAGAGTGGGACGAAGTATGCCTCCGGATGTGACATCCATCACCAAAGGTCCGTCTATTGACCTAATCTGTTAACTTTTGTTGTCGGTCATCCCTCACCTTTATAGCCTATCTATGTGGATGTTATGCCTGTATGCTTGCTTGGTTAACCTTATGCGTGTGCTATCGTTGCCTGAATTGTTATCAACCTAAAACGTTTTCCAAGATTTGCCCCGTTGTCATTAAACGCACCGTTTTATAAGTATATAATGTCACAAATAAAACCATTTTTAAATTATAAATATCATTAGTAACATTTTATCATTAAATAAAAACAAGACTAATAAATAGCGTTTTCAACCGAAACAAAATTTAGGAACTCGGGGCTAAGCACAGGGACTAAACTTGACAAATTGTCAAACTAGGCTGGGTATAAATACCGTCTTCCCAGCCATTCTTTCTTCACATCCTCTTCTTCATCGCTCTTTTTCTTCTTCTTCATCTCTACACCGATCTTACACCAAAAATCGACCCGTTTGTTGCATTTTCGTCGTCTAATCTTGAGTCTCATCGTGTATACTCGTTCCTAGCAGGTAGATAACCTCGCTTACCTCGTTTATTGCTCGATTTAGCTGCTGCGTTTTCTAGGGTTTCGGGTGCTCGGGTTCACCCGAGCACATGAGGTCGTGTGGGCTTGCATGTTGTGTTTTTGAGTGTGCTTCTTGTCTAGACATGTTAGGATATGGATTATGAGGTTCTTGGTATGTGAAATCCACGCCCGGAGCAGCTGGACGCTGCTCGAAGTCTCAGCAGTCGCGAACTGCTGTGCAGGCGACTGGGCCTTCCGGCCGACTGAGCCGTGCGACTGGGTCAGGCGTATGAGTGCGCCGCGCGACTGACCCGTGCGATTGGGCAAATCGTACGACTGAGTCATGCGTATGGGTCTGTGCAAATGAACGTGTGTGCGAACGAGTCCATGCGAATAAGTGTGCATGCGATTGAGTCAGTGCGGATGAAATTGTGTGCGATTGTGAGTGAGTCGTACGACTGAAAGGCCAGTCGCACGAATGAACGTTCAATCGCACGAATGAAGCTGATTCGTGCGAATGAAGGTCCAATCGTGTGTATGGAGGGTGAGTCGTATGACTGGGTCTTGCATGGTACGACTGAATGCTTAGTCGTATGAATGAAGGTTCAATCGTACGAATAAAGCTGATTCGTACGACTGAAGGTCCATTCGTATGAAGGAAGGGTTGAGTCGTGCGTCCGGTCCTGTTGTGTGACTGATGACGGTATGTGTGTGTGGATCCCCTTTTCGGAGATCTTACGACGATAAGGTAACATTAATAAAGTGTCATAGCTTGACCACAAAGATTAAAGTCAACGCTATCAACAGGCACATGCTATTTAAAATAACCTAGTCTGATACGTGTATGCCTGCTTGTGTGTGTACTACCCATGACCGAACCGAAACTGCCCGAATCTATTGACATCATCTTATGCTTTATGCTCGTTATTAATGCTTGTCAGTAACTGTCAATAGGTGTTTGACTGTTCATAGCATCCTACCGTTGGGAATATTCATCATACGTGCCTATCATCCGTTCAGTGAGTTTCGTGGCCCCTTTTCACTCTTATAAAACCTTTTTAAATATTTTCAACTTGGGGGAAAAGAATGCTCACCTATATAACTTGATTTCAGGCACCTTCCCTAGTGGAAGTTAGCTACTACTTCTATGAGTATCTTAACTTGCTTATTTTGTGATTGCTGCTATGTGAACTTGAACTATGTGCTACGTTACCCCTATGTATAACTTAGTGGTATCACCCTACCTATGCACTACTACTTGATGTTATGTGTTGACTGATGTTACCTGTGGATGCCATTGACCTTGGATGCTCTCGGCTGTGTGGCTCTTCTGTGTGGTTCTTCTGTGTGGTTCTTCTAAGCCGATCATCCGCTACAACCATTAATCCCGGTAATTGGGACCTAAGGATTGGTTTGGTTGTAACCTAAACGTATGCGCTGTGTGGATCTTGCTACGTCGAAATAAACTATTTATACCTTGAGAATACTTTCTTTACAACCATCAATTTCCGTGAGGAACCGAACATTAGGTTTGGCTGTAGCTATTTAAAACTGGTAAACCGCCTATACATAAGTGTAGTCGCGGTAACACTTATTGAGCTTGTTGTTTTCATCATTAATATTTTTTTTATTATTACTTAAAACCTGCGAAGCTCACCAACAATTATGTTGACCGTTTTGAGCATTTTTTTCAGGTGATCAGGGTAATTGAAGAACTAGGAGTGCTGCCTTATAGAGGAGACCCTAGGATGCATATTGTAATTATTACCCTTGTAAAGCTTGAACATGACTTTTTGTATACTTATTCCCGAGTTGTGGGAATTTACGTTACAAGTTATTATCAATGTTTATGTGATCATCTTATGTCTATGCTTATGACTATGCTGTCGTGAACATTGATTATACACGACACAAGTCTCCAATTGTGTTCGGGTGTCGTAATGACACGCTTGCCATCATATTATTATTATTGCTACTCTATTGCATACCATGTGTTATGACGATCCCGTCTAGCTCACATTCCCCGTGTTTCCGCTATTAGCGGGGGTGTGACAGACTGGTATCAGAGCCAGGTTTATAGAGAATTAGGCAATTACACTTGACCTAGACTATAACCTAGGAACCTTCATGTAGGTTTGCATGCTTAAGCTTGTGTGCATTTATATATCTCGTGTATATGTTCCTCCTTACATGTTTGGTTATCCTTCTGTTATGTGATCTTTTACCTTGTGCTTGAGCCCTTGTGCTCGACCCCTATGAGATGCTTCCTATTGGATCTTCCGTTCCCTCTGCGTGCCAAGTTATCATAACCAAATTCGGGTATTGAGACCCGAAAATATCGTCACAGATCATATATTGCGCTTGACCTCAGATACTGAGACCAACCCGAGGAGGCTATGTCTGAGTCCTTTTAGGGACGCGAGATAGACAACCTCCGCCAGACCATACGTGATTATATGTTTAGGCTCTCAGTTGACTTGATGGATTATTATGGAATGATGTGAAGGAAGGTCGGATGTCATGTAACCGGATTAGGCATCATTCTCGGTACATCGTGGGTGTGGTGGGAACGCTGCGGGGAACCCTATATATAAACATCACCGGTATACCGAGAATATGCTTGAAATGGGCTGCATGGTGATCTTGACTGACCGGAACATGAAACGTTAGAACTTGATAAGTGGAGTACTCGTGCATCTTAAGGTGACTAAAGCTTATTTGTTGCCTCTTTTATGAATAGAACATGCCGCCTCGAAGATCTACCTGCAGCAATAGTAGCAGAAGTGAAGCCCCGAGGGGCAGAGGCAGAGGCAGGGGTAGACCTCCAATAGCAAATGAAGGCCCTTGTAAGAATACCCAAGGGACTGGAAACCCTGATATGGCAGCCTTAATTGCTCAACAATTGACTGCCCTGATTCCGACTATCGTAGCTCAGGTGAGCGATGCTCTGCAACAGCAAAACTACCCCCACGGGGATGGTGGTAATGAAAACGAAGGTAATAGGAACCCGATCGGGAATGAAAGCAATCAGGAGACTGGAAATGGTGGTACAGCAGGTAATGAAACTGGGGCTGTGTTGGTCCATTGGTGATCGATTTACGTGCCATTGAGATGATAATCACAATAATATCTCAAGAATACATAATCAAACAGTGAAAAATGAAGAAAAGAGTTTCAATATGTAGCCATATGATCCAAACTCAATCAATATCAATAAACAAGGCTCAAAGATAATAAAACAAACACAATTTCAGCTTAAAACGAGCTATGACACAGTAATGCAAAAGTATTTCTCAATTAGGTATGGCAAAACTTGCTGCCAAAGATACATCAACTGCATATATATAACCAGACGCAAATTCGCTGGTAGATTCGCTACAGCGAATCTAACCTGTCCAACGGGTAAGTTCACATGGCGAGCAACAGTTTCGCCGGGCGACCTTCTTCAGCTGACTACTAGCGAATCTGTAGACTCGCTAGTAGATTCGCTGGGTCAGATCAAAACTAAACTATTACTTACATAAGTCAAAGTTATCTAACATTTGTCCTATTACATCCAAAATGAAAGAAACTAAACTAAACTAGGTGAGTCCAACCTATTTATATCATCAATACTCCCCCTAGGTTGAACCTCGCCTAGAGGGGTCTTCTTAATCAGCTCCATCCAAATCAACTTCGGCTTCAAAGTTCTCCAAGAAAGCTCCTGCCCTTAACTCAATCCCGGCCAATGGATTTGTAACATCTTCAGATTCTGCCTCATCAGACTCAATATCAACAATAAAGTTCTTAGCAAACCCAGTCTCACTTATGTCTGGAACTGGTGAGTCCTCAACTACAACCTTCTCTTGATCTTGCATGCTTTGATCCTCAGTATAAGCTCCAGATCCACTTGTCTCACCAACGAATCTCTTTTTAATCGAGCTATCCATCTGCCTCGTCAGATCATCCACGTCCATTCTTGTTTCGTCCGCTTGAACTATTCTTCTAGCCAGCTCCCGGACTTCAGCTCTTAGTCCCCTAGCCTTGTTGGCTACTCTCATGAAGAGGCTCGCTTCTTTCAACGTATCAGCTCTAGCACCAACTTTTATATGATTCTCACACAGAATCACCAAGTCTTCATCATAGAAAGAGAATACCTCCATCGGATCAAACAATCTGATCTCAGCTCCCCCTTTTACTCTAATCACTACTTCCCCAGTGTTGTTATCATAGAACCATTTTTCAAATGCTTGCAGTCTTGGGGGAAGAGGATCAGGTATCCTGATACGTTCCACAGTCTTAGCCGGTTTTAGTTTAAGTACAATCTTTCCTTTTCTGGTCACCCAGTCAACATCCTTTTTCGACCTCTTTCTTTCCATTTTCATGAAACCAAAAGCTTGGAAGTTATCAGTTAAACCCCTTTTAATTTCCATCTCCAACTGCTTGGCTCGTTCACTCTGTTCTGCTCCAATCAAAGGAATCTCAGCCAACCTTCTCAAATCCCATCTTGGGAGGGTTTTAAAGGCTTTTCTTTTATGAACGTAAGATATTCCTCCTCCCCTTCTCTTGATCATAAACAATTTCAGCTCAGAGTTGTATTTCCAGCTGAAAATCTTCTTATCGCTCTCTTTTCTGGTGGGGTTTTTTATGTTCTGGAACAGTGGAGTTATTTCTTCAGCCTCCTTTTCTCTAACAAACCACTCAGATTGATCTAACTCCACCGCTCCGGTTTCAGCTGACCCAGTATCAGTCACATAGGTCACTGGACGTTCATCCACCTCATAGAACTCCGGTTCCGAGCTGTAGTCTACCAACTGCTCCTCAATTTCCTCCTCTTCATCTATCAGCTTCATCTCTGCTTGTTTTTCTTTCTCAACTCGTTGTTTCTCGCCTACTACCTCCTCACCTGTTAGTTCTTTCTCAATATCAAGTCCCAAATCATCAAAACCTTCATTTACAACATCCACATCATCATTCTCACTCTCTGCTCCTCCAGTTGCTGCTCCTGAGGTGCCCTCTCCTGCCCTTGAAGAGGCACCCATATTCAGAAATGGATACTTTGATGTGTCCGTCAGATCATCTAACTCATGTTGAGTTAGCTGATTAGGCAGGCCGACAGTAGCTTTCAAATCATTCACCTCCTTCAACAGCCTTTTAATCAAATTATTTTGATCAACTAACATTCTCTGCATCCCCTCCATCACTTCATCTTTTTGCTTTTCTCTCAGCTCTTGATTTATCAGTTTTGTTTTCATCATGCTTAGCTCATTGGCCACAGAAGCACTGACGTTTCTAATCACATCATGATCAAACTCAGATCTTGCATCTTTACTTGGAGGATTTTCGGTGAAAGCTTGATGCTTATGTTTAGTCCTCCTCTCTGATGCCTCAGTGTGACTGCTTTCTTCAGTCCTCTTCTTAGTTTTCCTCTCCTTCTCAACTCTCATTTCATCCATTGCTTGTTCAATTTCATCCTCAAAATTGTATTCTTTCTCCTTGGCATACCGTTTTCTCTTTTTAACTTTTTCTTCTTGTTTCTCCCTGTTCTCAACAGATCTCTTTTCCTCCGCTTCTATCACCTTCTTTATTATGTCCATCTTTCAGCAGAGTACGTATTTTCCCACAAGTGGGTGATTTTCCCACTGAAATCATGCCTTGCAGAGGAACAATCTGCAAATATTCTAGAGCTCATCGGGGTTAGTCTTTTGATTTCTCCGTGCTTGGGGATGTTTGGAATCAAATCATCAATTAACATCTGAACAAATCTTGGATACAAAAGCCATTTCTCTTTCTTTAGTGCCATTATGTTGTCACATATGCATTCAAAGATCAGTCTTGCTATATTTGCCTTTTGGCCTCTGCAAGATATCAACATCGCTTTGGCCCATCTAAGGTTAAGACCGTCTGATCCTCCTTTCCGATCATCTAAGCACATGATGAAGATATGAGCAATGTATCTCCATTCTTTTGACAGCATGGATTTCTTTATCTCTTTCTTTGACCCAAAAGATGGTCCCTCATACCCCATGCTTCTGAATCCCTCCAAGACTTGATCTTCAGAAAGCTCAACCTCGTCTCCCTGATCTCCTTCCAGACGAAGCACTCTTGCTATGATTTCTTCAGTTACGGTGATATCATTTCCTTCTATCCTCGCTCGAATACAGTGTGGATTAGCTTTAACATCCAACTTAGCTGATCTCCAGAAATCTTGGATGTGCAAAATGTAAATGGATGGTGAGTGAGTGATAGCATGAAAAATCGGAGATTGCTTCAGCCACTTTATGCAGTCTCTGAACCCTGCAGCTTTGGGATTGTCTTCATCCAATATAGCTACGGTGTTGTTCTTCTCATCGAACTTTAAATTAGCCATGGTTGCTGAAAAACAGATTAGAAAAGTCTAAGTATACAACATAATAAGTGTGTGAGAATATGTGAAAGCAAAAACAAAAGAATTAAATTAAATTCGCTCAATTGAATCTATAAATTCGCTAAGGTGAATCTATAAATTCGCTAAGGTGAATCTATAGATTCGCTCAAATCATATGAACTTTCGTTCAAATTCTCTCGACCTTAGTTAATTTACAGAGGCGATTATATAGATTCGCTGAAATTCAAGTGACTTTTAGCTTAATTTTGTTGGAAAACATTAAGTTCGCTCTGGGGAATTTATAGTTTCGGTCGATTCAAGTGAACAGGCGAAGTTGTTGGGTGAATTTACAAATTCGCTTGAGTTCAATTGAACTTTCGTTCAGATTCGCCTGAAGATCAGCAAGTTCGCTGGACGAGTTTCACGAACCCTAACCCAGGCGAACATGCCAGATCCCACAATGCGAAGTGAAATACACCGATTAAATACTTCACCGATGTTCGCGACACCTACCTAAAGCTTCTATAACGTACAGATCCAACGGAAATCAAAACTAAAAGAGTATTCTGAAATTTCGCTCGATGAAAGGGTATTTTTTTTTGTTTTTTGTTTTTTTTGTTTTTTTAGGGTTACTGTGAAGAATTTCGCCTTCACTGTATCTTTTATAAGACATAGATTCGCTGTCACGAATCTATAGATTCGCCCGGTAAACTCAATATGTTGGTTTGACATGCAGCTGGTCGAGCTTACTGGCGAAACTATAGGTTCGCTAAAGCGAATCTTAATTTCGCCCGTTTCAAAAACAAAAATTTTTAAAATAAGATAAAATAAAAAAACTAAAATAAAATAAAATAATAAAATAAAATAAAATAAAACAAAATATCATAAAAAATAAAATTTTGCCTTTTGAATACCTTATTGCCCCACGATAAAATAAAACTTTGCATAAAGAATTAAAAAAAATAAAAAAATAAAAAATAAAAGGGATTAGAATAAAATTAAAGTTAAACGGTTTAAGGATATAGTATCATCTTTTTCTCGAAGTTTTTCAGAGGACATGACTTAGCGAGATTGCTGATATGTTTGTCCGCTTAAACCCATTCCCTGTTCTTTTCAACTTGTGATCTGCAACTGTTTATCATGTTCTGAATTTTCTTAGTAACTCAGCAACTTGGTCCCCACTGATATTTGGTAAAGAATTAGTCTCGACATCAAGGTTTATCGAGTATAATCATTGATTTTTGCCTGCTCACAATACTGAATCTACTTAATGCAAACACAATGACTGACACATACACATATGAGACACTATAATATACAGATGCAAACACACATAAATGCAAGATATATACTCATGAGATGCAAACTCAACCTTTGACTGATTGACGAGAGCTTCAGGTCAATGCTTTCGCATAGCAAAGAAGATCGTCTAGGCGTGTTGATGAGAGCTTCAGGTCAATGCTTTCGCATAGCAGAGAAGATCATCACTCCAGGTCAATGCTTTCGCATAGCAGAGGAGACAAACACACATCTTTCCTTATGTAAAGAATGAAAGTATATATAGTAATGGGCTATTTGAGATCATTTAATGTTTGACTTAGAGGGCGTTATCACCAAGTCACCATCCCAGCGGGAAACACCATAAGCTTCGCATCAATAATCTAATCCTAAATGTAATGAAAGTATGTACAGTAATAGGCTATTTAGGATTATTTAATGTTTGACTTAGAGGGCATTATCACCGAGTCACCATCCCGGTGAGAAACACCATAAGCTTTGCATTAATAATCTGATCCTAATAGTAAACACAGTACATGAGCAAGATGACAATCAGCAACTCTCAACCAAGTTTTAGAAAAGACTTATATCTTTGTGCAGACCAAAGTATCATGAGGATAATCCTTATTACTGAGTTATTATCTTTAATTTGGCTGCATGATCACTTGTTTACTTCATTTTTGGGATGAGTCTATCATGCATATCCCAGCGCAAGATGTTCCCCTCTTTCTTACTTCATTTTCTTGAATTCCTGAGAGAATAAAAGTTAAAACTTATCATTGGCATAAATCTCCCCCAAAATTTTTATTCAAAAACGTACTTAATAGAAAATTTCTTAATATCGAAAGGAAAGGAAAATTAAGAAAAAATATATGGGACACAAGGATTCTCTAAGCAGACAAACGATCAAGACCATAAGAAAAATATGTACATATATACATCTCAAACAGTTTTTTTTTAATTTTATTTTACTCAGAAAAAGGTTTCAGAAGGATATTAATCCTAGCATGGAGATCAGTTCATAAAAACGTGGTTTATCAAATGTTTTAGTGAAAAGATCTGCTTTCTGCTTCCTAGTTTCAATAGGAATAATATCAATGAACCCCTTTTCCTGAGCGTCACGAATGACATAAATTCTTGTTTCGATGTGCTCGGTTCGAGTGTGATGAATTGGATTCTTGGCAATTCCAACAGCGGCTTCATTGTCACAGAAGATTGGAGTGTGAAGGAAGTTGATGCCAAAATCCATCATCTGGTGTTGAATCCAGAGCACTTGGCAACAGCAGCTTGATGCAGCAATATATTCAGCTTCTCCTGTGGATAAGGACACTGTTGTTTGCTTTTTGCTTTGCCACGAAACAAGACAGTCACCCAGATATTGACATCCACCGGTGACTGACTTTCTGTTAATCCGGCAACCACCATGATCACTATCAGAAAAAGCATGTAAATCAAAGTTCCCACCTTTTGGATACCAAAGACCCAAACGAGAGGAACCCTTGAGATAACGAAAAATGCGTTTAACCGCTAGCTCATGTGATTCTTTGGGATTGGCTTGATAACGAGCACAGTAGCACACGGCAAATGTGATATCTGGACGGCTTGCAGTCAGATACATGAGAGATCCAATCATCGAGCGATATCGATGAGCATCCACGGACTTCCCATTGTCATCAGGAGACAAGCATGTTTGAGCAGTAAAGGGAGTAAGTTCTGGCTTTGAATCATCCATGCCAAACTTTGTAATGATTTCCTTGATGTACTTCTCTTGATGAATAAGAATACTTTCCGGTTTCTGTTCCACCTGCAATCCTAAGAAGAAGCACATCTCCCCCATCATGCTCATTTCAAAGCGATCCTTCATCACTTCTTCAAAATCTTTACACAGCTTTTCATTTGTTGATCCAAAGATAATGTCGTCGACATACACTTGAACAATCAGCATCTTACCATCAACCTCCTTCTTAAAGAGTGTCATATCTATAGTCCCACGAGAGAAACCCTTGCTGAGGAGATACTACGTCAAGGTCTCATACCAGATTCGGGGAGCTTGATGTAACCCATACAAAGATTTGTCTAGCTTATACACTTTATCTGGGAAATCTGGATCCTCGAAACCTGGTGGCTGACACACATATATCTCCTCATCAATGTTTCCATACAGAAATGCACACTTCACATCCATCTAAAAAACTTTAAAGTTCTTGTGAGCTGCATGTGCAAGAAAGATTCTGATGGCTTCGATACGAGCAACTGGAGCAAACACTTCAGTGTAGTCTATCCCCTCCTCCTGAGCAAATCCTTGAACAACCAATCTTGCTTTATTTCTAATAACAATACCACGATCATCTGGCTTGTTTCGGAAAACCCACTTGGTACCAATGGGACATTTGTTTGGAGGAAGATCAACTAACTCCCAGACTTTCAACTTCCTAAACTGTTGTAACTCGGATTGCATAGAGTCCACCCAGCTTGGGTCTTCAAGTGCTTGCTTGTAATTCTTTGGAACGATCTGAGATAGAAAAGCTGTATAAAGGCACTCATTTATCAATCCACTTTGACTTCGAGTCCTCACCCCGTCTGTGATAGATCCAATGATGTAGTCATGAGGGTGATCTTTTAAGGTTTTAAAATTAGTGTTAAGCAATGAAGGGTTAAGTTGTGATGTTGATGTGGAAGTGGATGGATTTGTGGGAATTGGATCGATATGAGGGTGTTGAATGGATGAAGCGGTGGATGGTATGGTAGATGAGCTTGTAGGATTAGATGAAGATGGTTGAGATAATGAATCAGATGATGGAAGTGGTGGTGAAGGTGGTTAAGGTGGGATATCAAATGAAGTGGGAGGTAATGAGGTGGTTGCAGACGGTTGCGGTTGTGGTGGAGTCAAATTCACAGACGAGTGAGGAATAACGTCATCATCATCGAGAATTGGCAAATTGAATGACTTGAAGACAGTGGTAGAATCATAAAACCATGCAGGCTCACTTCCAATGCTTGTTGAGTTTGATTCTTGCCAGTCGACATAGTAGGACTCTTGCACAATCCGCGATCGTTTATTATACACACGATACGCCTTTTGTGTTTCTGAGTACCCAACAAAGAAACATTCATCAGAGACCGCACCAAACTTTGTTTTCTGGTCTTGGGTATTTAACAGAGTACAAGAGCAACTGAAAGGACGCAGAAAATCAATAAGAGGCTTAATTCCTCGGAACAACTGGTATGATGTCTTCATTTTGCTCTTGACAATCAATACCCGGTTAAGTACATAAGCTGCACAATTAACTGGCTCAGCCCAAAAGATAATCGGAAGCTTTGACTCGATCAACATCGTTCTAGCTGCTTCAATTAGAGTTCTGTTCTTACGTTCAGGAACACCATTTTGTTGAGGTGTTCTGGCAGCACTGAACTGTCTGAGAATACCCTTTTGTTCACAGAATGAATTGAATATGTGGTTTCTGAATTCTGTGCCATTGTCGCTTCTGATGGCTTGAATCTTTCTCTTTCCAAGAACCTCAATCAGTGGGATCAGCTTCATCAATTCCTCAGCGGTCTCACTTTTGTTAGACATAAATCTCACCCAAGAGTACCTGGAAAAATCATCTGTCACAACAAGACAATAAGATTTCTTAGCAATTGATTTAACACTGATAGGGCCAAACAAGTCAATATGTAACAATTCGAGGGGATGCTCAATCGAGTTTTGAAATTTAAGTTTATGTGGCTTTTTATGTTGTTTTCCTTTTGCACAAGCCATGCATTTTTCTACCACAGAATAGTCTTTCAGTGGTAGTCCCCTGACCAAATTGTTCTTAACTAACTTGTTTATCAATTTAAAATTGATATGCCCAAATCTTTTATACCACTGAAAAGATTCATGAGAAGAAGCTTTTGATAAAAGACAGGTCACGGTGGAAGATGATTCTTTCGATCCCATATTTAACAAGTAGGTATCATTTCTCCTTGGAGCTCTCATGATCACCATCTCTTCAGGGATAGAGAACTTCGGTTTCAAGAACAGACATTCATTGGCGAGGAACATCACGGGAATATCTTTATCACAGATCTGTGATACACTGAGAAGATTGAATGCCAATTCTGGAACATAGTTTACTTTCTCCAAAGTCAGGAAACCATTTGAGATATCTCCTTGGCCAATCATCTTACCACCCTTCTTGTCTCCAGCAAAAGCAACATATCTACCATCAATTATTCTAAAATTTATCAGCAGGTCCTTCAACCCAGTCATATGGCGGGAACATCCACTATCTACATGTCATAAAATTTGGACAGGTTAGATTCGCTGAAAAGATGTAAATTCGCTGGCACGTTCGCCGGTAAATTCGCTAGGCAAACCAACAGCAGATTCGCTCGAATCAGTGCTATTGCAGCTCTAGTTCGCTGAACAAGTTCGCAGAACTAGTCGAACTTTCGTTCTGGTGGTAAATTCGACGGTATCTTCGCTTGAGAATAAGGTAACAAAGGTGAACTTTCGTTCAATGACTGCAGATTCGCAAATTCGCTCGGGGAGTCATAAATTCGCTGGAAGAGCACTAAATTCGCCTGATGAACAAACAGCACTTTTTGGTCTGAAAATTACTCTAAACTCATCCAAATCGCTATGAATTAGTGATTGGATGATTGGGATGTCTCCTTACTACTTGAGCAATGGTTTTTCTACGAATTTCTATGAGTAAAACACCCTTTGATGATGCAAATCGAATGAAACAGTGACTTTTCTTCAAAAACACCTCAAAACCCCAAAAACTCAACAAATCAAGAGCACAATGGCTCTGATACCATATTATTGGTCCATTGGTGATCGATTTACGTGCTATTGAGATGATAATCACAATAATATCTCAAGAATACAGAATCAAACAGTGAAAAATGAAGAAAAGAGTTTCAATATGTAGCCATATGATCCAAACTCAATCAATATTAATAAACAAGGCTCAAAGATAATAAAACAAACAATTTCAGCCTAAAACGAGCTATGACACAGTAATGCAAAAGTATTTCTCAATTAGGTATGGCAAAACTTGCTGCCAAAGATACATCAACTGCATATATATAACCAGACGCAAATTCGCTGGTAGATTCGCTACAGCGAATCTAACCTGTCCAACGGGTAAGTTCACCCGGCGAGCAACAGTTTCGCCGGGCGACCTTCTTCAGCTGACTACTAGCGAATCTGTAGATTCGCTAGTAGATTCGCTGGGTCAGAGCAAAACTAAACTATTACTTACATAAGTCAAAGTTATCTAACATTTGTCCTATTACATCCAAAATGAAAGAAACTAAACTAAACTAGGTGAGTCCAACCTATTTATATCATCAGGCTGTTAACGCCAAACGGGGCTGTTCTTACAAGGAATTTGTGGCCTGTAAGCCCCAGGATTTCGATGGGAAAGGTGGGGCGATAGCCCTGACTAGATGGCTTGAGAAAATGGAGGCTGTGATCGACATCAGTGAATGCCTCGACAGCCAGCGGATCAAGTATGTTACGTGCTCACTGCAGGGCAGAGCACTAACCTGGTGGAACACCCAGGTTCAAGCTAGAGGAAGGGAATTTGCAATGCAGATGACCTGGGATGAATTCAAAGCCCTGATTACCGAGGAATACTGCCCTCTCAACGAGATGCAGAAGCTTGAGCATGTGACAACCCGAATTTTTTTTTTCGGTTAACACTATTAACTTTCTCCGTTTAACACTATTAACTTTCTCCGTTTATCGCGAATTAACTTATTATTTTGCAAGGATAAATAATAATAATAATAATAATAATAATAATAATAATAATAATAATAATAATAATAATAATAATAATAATAATAATAATAATAATAATAATAATAAAGTCGAGGGGTTGTATTGTTATTTTTGAAACTTCAAAAGTGAGTTTTTAACATAAAATGAAACAAGATTAAAACCCAGGGACCAAATATGTAAAAGCCCTTTTAAACCCATTTCCCCTCCCGTCGCCTTCCTCCTCCCGTCCGGCCACCCTCCGGCCAACTCCGGCGACCCTTCAACACCCAAACGGACGCGGTTTTGACCAAACTAAATTTCCCGACACATTCTCGTGTTGGAGTCGAACGTGGATCACTTTTAAATTTAAAAATACAAGTGCGAATACCATTAAAACCCGACCACCCCCACTTCGGCCGAAAGAAACCACCATGATCACCACTAACACCAATAATCGACAAAATTAAATAACTATAAATGGACCATCATCTGTTCTGAATCCATTGTACCATTTAATTGAAGATAAAACAATCACAAACCCGTATTCGGATACCTCTCTCGGTCGCGATCTGCAACATAGTCGACAGTGGTCATATAGGCATCATAAACCGAAATTGACAAAGGGCTTTGCATCAAGAAGCTTATTCGAAGCTTTCCACGAGTTTAATTTGATTTCTATCATCGTTTGCATATCAATCGATCCTCATTGTTGTCGCGACCTGTTCATAATCCATTCATCATCAATTCATCACCAATCGGGTAATTAGTTACACCTACACACTCGGTTTAACATGGGGAATGAAAGCCCCATGATTGCAGATGCTTTCTAAATCGAATCGAACCTCAATTTGGGTGAGGTTCGAACTAGGGCACGAATGGGAATTGGGATCGATTGGGTTTGTGTTTAAAGGAATTAAAAGCTATGTCTTAACGCGGCCTTGAGCCTTGGTTTACTGGTATGCGAGTGGGTGTGCGGGTTGGAGGTCCCGGGTTCGAACCCGGGCACCTTCTTTTATTTTTTAAAGCCCTTTAAAGCTTTTTAAAATTTCAGAAAAATTATAAAAATTATAAAAATAATTTTTATAAACCTAGTTTATATTTTTGAACACCAAATAATTTTCTGGATTTTTCTTAGTTAAATAATTGTTTTAAAAATATGTTAATAAATATTATTCTTGTTTAAACCTTACTAAAAATGAGTTTCAACTAAGAAAATAATTTCGGTTCAAACAATTATTATTTTAAAATCGTGGTTGCCTAAAATAATTGTTTAAAATTTATATTTAACGCTGTCATTATAAATTATTTCTTTTTAGATAATAATGGGACTCGAAAACAATAAACCTTTATAAAAGTAAAGAACATTATATTAATTAAAGGTTTTGTCATAATAATTATAGAAATCATATTATCTCGCCAAGATATTTACAAATATTATTACTTATAACAAATTACCATCACAATTGGTTTAGATTAATATTATTGATATTAATCTATATGTTATTCTAAAATATTTAAACATACGTGTATAATCCTTCTAATGGAATCAAAATACAAATAAATACTTTGTAAACTTAATACCTATTAAAAACCCCATAATCCTAATCCTTGATTTAACGTTAATTTCAAACTTAAATCTTGCAACATATATACACCTATTTGTGTACGTGTCACGTGTTAAACCAAACCAACCCAAACCTTACAAATATATTGATTCACAGTGAACACATATTAAAGACTCGATTACAATCAATAATAGGTGTTGATCGTGTTTGATCGTGCATTGCCTTATTCTTTGAAGCTTTTGTTGCTTTCATTACATCAACTCAAGGTGAGTTTACAGCCCCACTTTTACTTTATACTCTTTTTGGGGGAGAGAAACATGCTGTTTTTATAAACCTTACATTACATTGGATTATTGTGATATTGCATATACTTGATACTATGGTGTATACTTGCCCAACGGACCGTTAATATGGACTTAACGAGGTAATTGTTAGTAGTACTACTGGGATTGACATACCCCACCCGGGCTAGTCGCGCTAGCACAACGTTCGTCAAACGGGTGAACGGTTAGCCTAATTACAAGTGTTGTGGTGTGTGATCCACATCCGGGCCTGTTTATTTATTTGATTACATGTCAGTTCGGCCGCGCCTTCATACACATAGTGATCATCATGGACTAGCTACCCATTATATGCTTTATTAATAAATCAGGGGATTTCATTTATACTGACCGGATTAATAAATCCGGGGATTTCATTATACTTGACGGATTACATAATCCGGGAATTACATACAGGACGGATTACATAATCCGGGAATTACATACTTGACGGATTACATAATCCGGGGATTACATACTTGACGGATTACATAATCCGGGAATTACATACTTGACGGATTTTATAATCCGGGAACTTCATTACTGATAATTACTGTTTCCTGATAAACCTGTGAACTCACCAGTCTTGTACTGAGATTTTTGCATGTTTTCTCTCAGGACATTGATGTGGCACGTTTAGGAGCACAGCATCTACAGCATATCATTCTGTATTCACCACAAACTGTTTTCAAGATTTAATTTGCATTTACTTTACATAAACTGGACTGGACACATGGTTGTGTGTTTCAAAACTATTGTTAAATATTTTACTGTATTCGCTTCCGCATTACTTAAATACAATTGGTCTGTTTCCTTAAAATTAAGCAACTTATATGATTTGTAATTATCGAGTCGTTTGGTGTAACTAATGCTTATCTGAGATCCTGGTTATGTCACACGCCTGACGGTAAAACCCCGTACGTGGAAAATGAGGGTGTGACAGATTGGTATCAGAGCATTAGTTATAGCGAACTAAAATGGACTTGCATCTCATTTGCATTGCATTTTAGACTATAGCTGGATTTGCATTAGTTACACACACATAGATTTCTAAGCTATGTTTACTTAATCTGGATGCTTGAAAACTTTTACTTTAACATACGGGAGGGTTTGAGTGCCTAATTCAAGTGATTTCAGACTCCAAAACTCGATTGTTATTCCAAAATCTTGTCAAAGTCTGTGTCCCACTACTGAATACATGCAATGCTGGAAGAGTAAGATGCCTGTATCTCGAGGTGTTCTGTCTAGGCAAGGTATTCGCATATATCCAAATCAACCGATGGACCTGTTTACCTTACCTGGGAACCCTTAGGATGAGTATCTGCTTATAGGTACGCATGTTTTCAACAAAGTTGTGGTTGACTAAATGCTTTGATTAGTCAACGTACTCGCTTTGATTCTCGAATCAAACGAATACACTCGGAACTTCTATCATTGATGACCACGGTACTTGATAAGATATGTTAGCCTGATAGGAGGAACCGGGGTGATCATGCAAAGCAAATTACCATTACGGGTGCACACGTAGTTGTAATTTGTCATGCATGCTAAGTCCGGTGAGTCTAGTCAGGTGGTAACATTGTAGTCAGTATAAGTCATCATTCCTACACGTTGAGCAAGAAAGTATCGGTCTTCATTGCCACTAACTATCTATCAGTTCTACTCGTAGGACGAAATTCAAACCATGACATTTGTGTTAATCCCACGGATTCGGACTGATTCTCTAGCTTGTCTATTTCTTTAAATCCTTGAATTTCTCATCCTTTTCATTTCAAGACAAAAGGTCTATTTTCATACGACTGATAGCTTTTGATATTTGGTAATTAAAAGAATGTCTGGAAGAGGATGTGGACATGGGAGAAGTAACGATCATGAACATTACAAGTTTTCTATTCTATACCCTAGGGAGCTAGGATCATAATTCTAGTAAGACCTTGTTAAGGGTAACAAAACATTACTAACACTTGCTATTACTTAAGTCCTGTCCTACTTAGGGCCTTCATGGTATTTCCAATCATGACATTGACCTTACCCTTTATAAGACATTCCTCCACTTAGTATTTTAGTAACTAAGTAACTGATTGAATACTTAGAATGAAAGTGGACCATAAGAAATGTATAGGAGCGATGATACTCTCCACACATACAATACGTTACTCTTTGAAATGATGCTTATATATAGGGTTAGTAGGTGAGTTCAAAGCCTTGGTAATTGAGTACTATTACTTAAGGAATGAAATGCAAAAGTTAGAATTGTAATTCTAAAATCGTGCAATGGTAGGGTTAGGTCGTGCTCTTTATACTAACGAACTCTTTGAATTGATAAAGCTGATGTCATACCTTATGACATTAGACCAAATAGAATTAGGAAGGACACTGGGAAAATCTAGTGAGTAGTAGAAAGAAGGTTGGAGTTCCGACCATTATCATAAATGTGCCCTAGGTCGATTAGGACCCCAGGACAAGTTAGAAACAATCAGAATTAGGAAATGGCTATAGCTAGAAAGTAAGAACAGTTAAATTATAGAAATCACAGATCCGGTGAAAAAGAGAGAAAAGATGGTAAAACTAAGGGAAGAAATAGCTGTACAAAAGGCCAAGGAGACAAAACTTAATAAAACTGTTCATATTACAGAGGAAACGATGAGAGCAAAACAAATACTAGCCACCATGTCACACGAGATAAGATCTCCATTATCAGGGGTCGTTAGCATAGCAGAAATTCTATCACAACAAAACTTGATAAAGATCAGAAACAACTTTTGAGTGTCATGTTGTCTTCTGATGATCCAGTCCTTCAACTTATTAGTGACATCCTCGACTTTTCCTAAGTTGAGTCAGGAGTTCTGAGGTTGGAGGCCACAAAATTTAGGCCAAGAAGAGGTGATGTCCCAGTGGAGGTTAATGGTGATGTTTTACGGATTAGACAAATTCTCACCCACTTGATCAGCAATGCTATCAAGTTTACTCACCAAGAAAAGGTTCAGAGTAATCTTTATGTAAAAGCAAACCCATTATCTCACGACGTCGAGAAATTAACCTGCATCCGTTTCAAATATTCGTACACCGTGGTATGACGTTAAAACATCAATCGTTATTCTGAATGATTGATTCATTTTCTGTTTTAATAATATTCTTAACCATCATTGTGGACCCATTTCAAGATCTTCGCATAGCGTATTATTCTTAGACCGATGGTTGGTCAAAGGAGAAATACATATTCACAAGATATGCGTTAAGATCGTTTCATATGGTGACGTTTGGGATTCTTAAATTCCGACGGATAACCTTTCTTATCATTGTTGATCTTATCTTGATTTCTAGACATCACCTTACCACGAAATTATATTCTGGAAATTATGGATCGGAAAGTTAAACAACTAAAGCATAGCAAAATTCCGATTTGTCCGAGTTCGGTGGAACTCCCGGCGAGGTCCTGAGTTCACTTGGGAACGAGAGGACGAAATGATGCGTAAGCATCCTAACCTGTTCAAGAATGTTGCCAGTACTTCCTAATTTTCGGGACGAAAATTCCTGCAACAAGGGGATAATGTGACAACCCGAATTTTTTTTTCGGTTAACACTATTAACTTTCTCCGTTTAACACTATTAACTTTCTCCGTTTATCGCGAATTAACTTATTATTTTGCAAGGATAAATAATAATAATAATAATAATAATAATAATAATAATAATAATAATAATAATAATAATAATAATAATAATAATAATAATAATAATAATAATAATAATAATAATAAAGTCGAGGGGTTGTATTGTTATTTTTGAAACTTCAAAAGTGAGTTTTAACATAAAATGAAACAAGATTAAAACCCAGGGACCAAATATGTAAAAGCCCTTTTAAACCCATTTCCCCTCCCGTCGCCTTCCTCCTCCCGTCCGGCCACCCTCCGGCCAACTCCGGCGACCCTTCAACACCCAAACGGACGCGGTTTTGACCAAACTAAATTTCCCGACACATTCTCGTGTTGGAGTCGAACGTGGATCACTTTTAAATTTAAAAATACAAGTGCGAATACCATTAAAACCCGACCACCCCCACTTCGGCCGAAAGAAACCACCATGATCACCACTAACACCAATAATCGACAAAATTAACTAACTATAAATGGACCATCATCTGTTCTGAATCCATTGTACCATTTAATTGAAGATAAAACAATCACAAACCCCGTATTCGGATACCTCTCTCGGTCGCGATCTGCAACATAGTCGACAGTGGTCATATAGGCATCATAAACCGAAATTGACAAAGGGCTTTGCATCAAGAACCTTATTCGAAGCTTTCCACGAGTTTAATTTGATTTCTATCATCGTTTGCATATCAATCGATCCTCATTGTTGTCGCGACCTGTTCATAATCCATTCATCATCAATTCATCACCAATCGGGTAATTAGTTACACCTACACACTCGGTTTAACATGGGGAATGAAAGCCCCATGATTGCAGATGCTTTCTAAATCGAATCGAACCTCAATTTGGGTGAGGTTCGAACTAGGGCACGAATGGGAATTGGGATCGATTGGGTTTGTGTTTAAAGGAATTAAAAGCTATGTCTTAACGCGGCCTTGAGCCTTGGTTTACTGGTATGCGAGTGGGTGTGCGGGTTGGAGGTCCCGGGTTCGAACCCGGGCACCTTCTTTTATTTTTTTAAAGCCCTTTAAAGCTTTTTAAAATTTCAGAAAAATTATAAAAATTATAAAAATAATTTTTATAAACCTAGTTTATATTTTTGAACACCAAATAATTTTCTGGATTTTTCTTAGTTAAATAATTGTTTTAAAAATATGTTAATAAATATTATTCTTGTTTAAACCTTACTAAAAATGAGTTTCAACTAAGAAAATAATTTCGGTTCAAACAATTATTATTTTAAAATCGTGGTTGCCTAAAATAATTGTTTAAAATTTATATTTAACGCTGTCATTATAAATTATTTCTTTTTAGATAATAATGGGACTCGAAAACAATAAACCTTTATAAAAGTAAAGAACGTTATATTAATTAAAGGTTTTGTCATAATAATTATAGAAATCATATTATCTCGCCAAGATATTTACAAATATTATTACTTATAACAAATTACCATCACAATTGGTTTAGATTAATATTATTGATATTAATCTATATGTTATTCTAAAATATTTAAACATACGTGTATAATCCTTCTAATGGAATCAAAATACAAATAAATACTTTGTAAACTTAATACCTATTAAAAACCCCATAATCCTAATCCTTGATTTAACGTTAATTTCAAACTTAAATCTTGCAACATATATACACCTATTTGTGTACGTGTCACGTGTTAAACCAAACCAACCCAAACCTTACAAATATATTGATTCACAGTGAACACATATTAAAGACTCGATTACAATCAATAATAGGTGTTGATCGTGTTTGATCGTGCATTGCCTTATTCTTTGAAGCTTTTGTTGCTTTCATTACATCAACTCAAGGTGAGTTTACAGCCCCACTTTTACTTTATACTCTTTTTGGGGGAGAGAAACATGCTGTTTTTATAAACCTTACATTACATTGGATTATTGTGATATTGCATATACTTGATACTATGGTGTATACTTGCCCAACGGACCGTTAATATGGACTTAACGAGGTAATTGTTAGTAGTACTACTGGGATTGACATACCCCACCCGGGCTAGTCGCGCTAGCACAACGTTCGTCAAACGGGTGAACGGTTAGCCTAATTACAAGTGTTGTGGTGTGTGATCCACATCCGGGCCTGTTTATTTATTTGATTACATGTCAGTTCGGCCGCGCCTTCATACACATAGTGATCATCATGGACTAGCTACCCATTATATGCTTTATTAATAAATCCGGGGATTTCATTTATACTGACCGGATTAATAAATCCGGGGATTTCATTATACTTGACGGATTACATAATCCGGGAATTACATACAGGACGGATTACATAATCCGGGAATTACATACTTGACGGATTACATAATCCGGGGATTACATACTTGACGGATTACATAATCCGGGAATTACATACTTGACGGATTTTATAATCCGGGAACTTCATTACTGATAATTACTGTTTCCTGATAAACCTGTGAACTCACCAGTCTTGTACTGAGATTTTTGCATGTTTTCTCTCAGGACATTGATGTGGCACGTTTAGGAGCACAGCATCTACAGCATATCATTCTGTATTCACCACAAACTGTTTTCAAGATTTAATTTGCATTTACTTTACATAAACTAGACTGGACACATGGTTGTGTGTTTCAAAACTATTGTTAAATATTTTACTGTATTCGCTTCCGCATTACTTAAATACAATTGGTCTGTTTCCTTAAAATTAAGCAACTTATATGATTTGTAATTATCGAGTAGTTTGGTGTAACTAATGCTTATCTGAGATCCTGGTTATGTCACACGCCTGACGGTAAAACCCCGTACGTGGAAAATGAGGGTGTGACAGAGCATGAGTTCTGGAATCATGCTATGGTGGGGGCAGGGCACGCAGCTTATACTGACCGATTCCACGAGCTGGGTAGACTAGTTCCACACCTAGTCACTCCGGAATCCAAGAGGATTGAAAGGTACATTTAGGGACTCGCGCCTGAAATCCGTGCAATGGTAACTGCAGCTGCTCCTCCTACAATCCAGAGCGCTATTCTGAAAGCGGGTGCTCTCACTGACGAGATGATAAGAACAAGAGTATTGGGTAGGGGAGCGGAGAAAAGGAAAGAGACTGGCGAAACAAGTCGGTCTGGTACCGGAAAGTCTGATAAGAGGGCCAAAACGACCAGAAATTTTGTGGCCATGACTCAAGGGAAGAAGGAATATGCTAGGCCGCACCCGAGATGTGACAGGTGTAATCTTCATTATCCTCCAGCAGCGCCGTGTCGGGTCTGTGTGAACTGCAGACGCCCGGGGCATCAAGCAAGAGACTGCAGAGTAGCGCCAAACCTGGTGGCACCCATCAACGTGGTTAACCCCGCTGGGAATGCCAGGGCTTGTTACGAGTGTGGAGGCCTCGATCACTTCAGAAATATGTGCCCCCGACTGAATAGGGCACCGGTTCAGCAAGGAAACAACCAACAGCAGATAATGGCCATAGCAGGTGCTCAAGGCCAAGGAAACCAAGGTAATGCTGCACGGGGTCGTGCCTTCGTCATTGGAGCTAATGATGTCTGTCAAGATCCGAACGTTGTCACGGGTACGCACTTACTCAATAACCACTTCGCATCTGTACTGTTTGATACTGGGGCAGACAATAGTTTTATATCATCTGAGTTTGTGCAAATGCTTGATTTGAGTGCCAGTAGACTAGAAACTAGTTACTCTGTAGAAATGGCAAATGGTAGGGTTGAACAGGCAGAGGAAATTATTAAGAACTGCACCCTAATATTAGAAGGCCAGGTCTTCAACATAGATTTGATACCTTTTGAGTTGGGGAGCTTTGACGTAATAGTGGGAATGGATTGGTTGTCTAAGCATGGAGCCGAGATTGTTTGCCGAGATAAAGTAGTGCGGATCCCCATGTCAGACGGGAAAGTACTCAGAATACAAGGGGAGCGACCGGGAAAGAACTTGAAGCTTATCTCCTGCATGAAAGCACGCCAAGGTCTACGAAAGCAGTGTTACACCTTTCTGGCTCACGTGGTAGAAAAGAAGGAAGAAGAGACGAAATTGGCCAACATTCCGATTGTACGGGATTACCCTGAAGTGTTCCCTGATGATTTGTCTGGATTGCCTCCTCCACGGCAGGTGGAATTCCATATAGAGCTGGTCCCTGGGGCTACACCGATAGCTATGACACCGTATCGATTAGCACCCTCCGAGACGCAAGAACTGTCCAACCAACTACAGGAACTACTGGAGAAAGGTTTTATTCGACCGAGTTATTCACCGTGGGGAGCACCGGTGTTATTTGTCAAGAAGAAAGATGGGTCGTTCCGTATGTGTATCGATTACAGGGAATTGAACAAACTGACCGTGAAGAATCGGTATCCTCTCCCTAGAATCGACGACCTGTTCGATCAGTTGCAAGGAGCCTCGTATTTCTCTAAGATCGACCTTCGATCAGGATATTATCAACTAAGAGTATTCGAGGACGATATTCCGAAAACAGCATTTAGAACTCGTTACGAGCACTATGAGTTCTTGGTCATGCCGTTTGGGTTGACCAACGCACCAGCTGTCTTTATAGATTTAATGAATCGGGTGTGCAAGCCTTATCTGGATAAGTTCGTGGTCGTATTCATAGACGACATACTCATCTACTCCCGTTCGAAGGAGGATCACGAAAAACACCTTCAAGCAATTCTAGAACTGTTGAAGGAAGAGAAACTTTTCGCCTAATTCTCGAAGTGTGAATTCTGGCTTCGAGAAGTGAAGTTTTTGGGTCATGTGGTTAACGAAGACGGAATTCATGTGGACCCCGGTAAGATTGAAGCTGTGAAGAAATGGGACACACCCCAAACACCCTCAGAAATACGGCAATTCCTAGGATTGGTCGGATACTACCGTCGTTTTATTACGAACTTTTCAAAGATCGCGCAACCGTTAACGCTGCCAACCCAGAAAGACAAGAAGTTTGATTGGGGACATGCACAAGAACGAGCCTTCCAGACATTGAAAGAAAAGCTGTGCAATGCTCCAATACTGTCCTCCCGGACAGAACTGATGATTTCGTGGTATACTGCGATGCTTTACATCAAGGGTTGGGATGTGTGCTAATGCAAAGAGATAAGGTAATTGCCTATGCATCGTGACAACTAAAGGTGCATGAAAAGAACTACACAACTCATGAATTGGAGTTGGGTGCTGTAGTATTTGCACTCAAGATATGGAGGCATTATCTATATGGAACCAAATGTATCGTTTACACGGATCATAAGAGCCTTCAACATATTCTTGATCAGAAGGAACTTAACATGCGACAGCGACGCTGGGTAGAGTTGCTTAGCGACTACGATTATGAAATCCGGTATCACCCCGGGAAAGCTAACGTGGTGGCTGATGCTTTAAGCCGCAAGGAACGTATGAAACCATTTCGTGCTCGAGCGCTAGGATTGACTATTCAAACCAATCTAAAGGCTCAGATTCAAATTGCGCAAAGTAAGGCTTTGAAAGAAGAGAACCTTGCGGGAGAAGAATTCTGAGGGATGGATAAACAAATGAGTCGCAAGGATGACGGCGTGCATTACTTCGTGGATCGTATATGGGTCCCCAGATGGGGAGGTGTACGTACACTAGTCTTGGATGAAGCACACAAGACTCGATACTCTGTTCATCCTGGTGCAGACAAGATGTACCACGCTCTGAAGGAGTTGTACTGGTGGCCAGGTATGAAGAAAGATATTGCTTTATATGTGAGCAAATGCTTGACATGTTCAAAGGTCAAGGCAGAACACCAGAAGCCATCGGAATTATTGCAACAACCTGAAATCCTCTAGTGGAAATGGGAGAACATCACTATGGATTTCATTACCAAACTCCCGAGAACGCCAAGCGGACACAACACGATATGGGTCGTGGTGGATCGAATGACAAAATCCGCTCACTTCTTGCCTATCCAGAAGACTAAAAGATGGATAAGCTAGCAAGGGTGTATATCAAAGAAGTCGTGACACGGCACGGGGTTCCAGTGTCAATCATATCCGACCGAGACAGTCGATTCACTTCACGATTTTGGCAGACATAACAGAAAGCGATGGGCACTCGATTAGACATGAGTACAGCCTATCACCCCCAGACAGACGGCCAAAGTGAACGAACGATACAGACGCTTGAGGGCATGCGTTATTGATTTTGGTGGCAGTTGGGATACTCATCTACCGCTGATCGAGTTTTCCTACAATAATAGTTACCATACTAGTATTGGTTGTGCACCATTCGAAGCGTTGTATGGGCGGAAATCTAGATCGCCTGTATGTTGGGCCGAGGTTGGTGAAAGCCAGCTAACAGGTCCCGAAATCATTTAAGAAACCACCGATAAGATCTTCCAAATCAAAGAAAGACTCAAAGCTGCTAGAGACCGCGAGAAGAGCTATGCCGACAACCATCGGAAGCCACTAGAGTTTAACGTTGGGGATCGAGTGTTGCTTAAGGTCTCTCCGTGGAAAGGGGTCGTACGGTTTGGAAAGAAAGGGAAGTTGGCCCCAAGATATGTTGGACCATTCGAGATCACAGAAAGAATCGGTCCGGTGGCGTACCGATTACGGTTGCCACAAGAGCTTAACAGTGTACATGATACTTTCCATGTATCGAACCTCAAGAAGTGTTTAGCTGACGAATCACTTCATGTACCTATTGAGGACATCAAGATTGATGAAAGCCTCCATTTCGTGGAGGAACCTATTGAGGTCGTGGACCGAAAGGTCAAAAGGTTGAGGCGCAGCAAGATACCTATTGTTCGTGTAAGATGGAATTCCAAACGAGTGCCAGAGTTTACATGGGAACGTGAAGATCAGATGAGACTCAAACATCCACACCTATTCGAGGATGACACCCTTGGACCTAGCACCAGTTGAATTTCGGGACGAAATTCCCTCAACTGGGGGATACTGTGACATCCGTCACCAAAGGTCTGTCTATTGACATAATCTGTTAACTTTTGTTGTCGGTCATCCCTCACCTTTATAGCCTATCTATGTGGATGTTATGCCTGTATGCTTGCTTGGTTAACCTTATGCGTATGCTATCATTGCCTGAATTGTTATCAACCTAAAACGTTTTCCAAGATTTGCCCCGTTGTCATTAAACGCACCGTTTTTATAAGTACATAATGTCACAAATAAAACCATTTTTAAATTATAAATATCATTAGTAACATTTTATCATTAAATAAAAACAAGACTAATAAATAGCGTTTTCAACCGAAACAAAATTTAGGAACTCGGGGCTAAGCACAGGGACTAAACTTGACAAATTGTCAAACTAGGCTGGGTATAAATACCCTCTTCCCAGCCATTCTTTCTTCACATCCTCTTCTTCATCGCTCTTTTTCTTCTTCTTCATCTCTACACCGATCTTACACCAAAAATCGACCCGTTTGTTGCATTTTCGTCGTCTAATCTTGAGTGTCATCGTGTATACTCGTTCCTAGCAGGTAGATAACCTCGCTTACCTCGTTTATTGCTCGATTTAGCTGCTGCGTTTTCTAGGGTTTCGGGTGCTCGGGTTCATCCGAGCACATGAGGTCGTGTGGGCTTGCATGTTGTGTTTTTGAGTGTGCTTCTTGTCTAGATATGTTAGGATATGGATTCTGGAGGTTCTCGGTGTGTGAAACCCACTCCCGGAGCAGCTGGACACTGCTCGAAGTCTCAGCAGTCACGAACTGCTGTGCAGGGAGACTGGGCCTTCCGGCCGACTGAGCCGTGCGACTGGGGTGAGTCGTGCGACTGGGTCAGGCATATGAGTGCGCCGCGCGACTGAGCCGTGCGATTGGGCAAATCGTACGACTGAGTCATGCGTATGGGTCTGTGCGAATGAACGTGTGTGCGAACGAGTCCATGCGAATGAGTGTGCATGCGATTGAGTCAGTGCGAATGAAATTATGTGCGATTGTGTGTGAGTCGTACGACTGAAAGGCCAGTCGCACGAATGAACGTTCAATCGCACGAATGAAGCTGATTCGTGCGAATGAAGGTCCAATCGTGTGTATGGAGGGTGAGTCGTATGACTGGGTCTTGCATGGTACGACTGAATGCTTAGTCGTATGAATGAAGGTTCAATCGTACGAATGAAGCTGATTCGTACGACTGAAGGTCCATTCGTATGAAGGAAGGGTTGAGTCATGCGTCCGGTCCTGTTGTGTGACTGATGACGGTGTGTGTGTGTGGATCCCCTTTTCGGAGATCTTACGACGATAAGGTAACATTAATAAAGTGTCATAGCTTGACCACAAAGATTAAAGTCAACCCTATCAACAGGCACATGCTATTTAAAATAACCTAGTCTGATACGTGTATGCCTGCTTGTGTGTGTACTACCCACGACCGAACCGAAACTGCCCGAATCTATTGACATCATCTTATGCTTTATGCTCGTTATTAATGCTTGTCAGTAACTGTCAATAGGTGTTTGACTGTTCATAGCATCCTACCGTTGGGAATATTCATCATACGTGCCTATCATCCATTCAGTGAGTTTCGTGGCCCCTTTTTACTCTTACAAAACCTTTTTAAATATTTTCAACTTGGGGGAAAAGAATGCTCACCTATATAACTTGATTTCCGGCACCTTCCCTAGTGAAAGTTGGCTACTACTTCTATGAGTATCTTAACTTGCTTATCTTGTGATTGCTGCTATGTGAACTTGAACTATGTGCTACGTTACCCCTATGTATGACTTAGTGGTATCACCCTACCTATGCACTACTACTTGATGTTATGTGTTGATTGATGTTACCTGTGGATGCCATTGACCTTGGATGCTCTCGGCTGTGTGGCTCTTCTGTGTGGTTCTTCTGTGTGGTTCTTCTAAGCCGATCATCCGCTACAACCATTAATCCCGGTAATTGGGACCTAAGGATTGGTTTGGTTGTAACCTAAACATATGCGCTGTGTGGATCTTGCTACGTCTAAATAAACTATTTATACCTTGAGAATACTTTCTTTACAGCCATCAATTCCCGTGAGGAACCGAACATTAGGTTTGGCTGTAGCTATTTAAAACTGGTAAACCGCCTATACATAAGTGTAGTCGCTGTAACACTTATTGAGCTTGCTGTTTTCATCATTAATATTTTTTTTATTATTATTAAAACCTGCGAAGCTCACCAACAATTATGTTGACCGTTTTGAGCATTTCTTTTCAGGTGATCAGGGTAATTGAAGAACTAGGAGGGCTGCCTTATAGAGGAGACCCTAGGATGCATATTGTAATTATTACCCTTGTAAAGCTTGAACATGACTTTTTGTATACTTATTCCCGAGTTGTGGGAATTTACGTTACAAGTTATTATCAATGTTTATGTGATCATCTTATGTCTATGCTTAGACTATGCTGTCGTGAACATTGATTATACACGACACAAGTCTCCAATTGTGTTCGGGTGTCGTAATGACACGCTTGTCATCATATTATTATTATTGTTACTCTATTGCATACCATGTGTTATGACGATCCCGTCTAGCTCACATTCCCCGTGTTTCCGCTATTAGCGGGGGTGTGACACCGGAGCATTGAGTGGAGCTGCACTCTCGTTCTGGATGACTGAAGTTTCAAGACTTACTCTCTTACTAGCCAATGCTATGGCTTGGGATGAATTCAAACAACTGATGATGGAAGAGTTCTGTTCGAGGGAAGAAGTACAAAGGTTTGAAACCGAGTGCTGGAACCACAAAATGGTGGGATCTGAAATTGAAACTTATACCACCGAGAACCATGAGTACGCAACGTTGTGCCCACATATGATGGAGCCTGCTCATAGAAGAATTGAAGGCTATATTCGTGGACTATCTCCCATCATTCAGTCTTTGGTCACTTCCTCCAACCCAACTTCAATCCAACAGGCTATTAGGATAGCTCACAAGCTGACTAATGAGGCTGTGGCTCAAGGGAAGTTGCCACCGAGGATCAAGGGTAAGGGTGCTGCTGCTGAAAGCTCAGGAAAGAGAAAATTTGAAGATTTTAAAGAAGGTGAGAATCAAGGTGCAAACAAGAAGCAAGACCAGGAAAAGCAACATGACAATCAGGGCACTCCGCCTAGATGTCAGAGGTGTAGCAAGCGTCACCATGGCAAGTGTACTACAGTCATTTGCTACAAATGCCACAGGAGGGGGCACACTGCTCCTGGATATAGGACACAGACTCAAGACCAAGGACATCAGCAAAATGATGGTAAGAAAGGAGTTACGTGTTTCAGATGTGGAGAAAAGGGCCATGTTGCCAGGGATTGCACTGGGGAAAAGAAAGATACAGCCAAGGGCAGAGTCTTCATGATTGGCAAAGGTGAGGCTCTAAAAGACCCTAACATTATTATGGAAAATTTTTGGTAAATATGTTATAGTTTTATTTGACACGAGAACTGATAGAAGCTTCGTATCCAATACTTTCTATAAACACTTAAATATGGAACCTGTTCACGGATGTTGCCAGTACATCTTAATTTTCAGGACGAAAATTCCTCTAACAGGGGGATGATGTGACAACCCGGAAAAATTTTCATGATTTATATATATTCTAATATAGTATTTGCGTGATTATACACTGTTGAATTTTATATTTCTTTTATTATTTAATAATAATATTAATAATAATAGAAATAATAACAAAAATAATAATAACAATGATAAAATAATAATAATAATATCAATGATAATAATATTAATAAGAACATAAAGTTTTATAATTATTAAATAGTAAGTAATAACTTTTTTTAACATAAAATAAAAACTTTAAACTCCAGGGACTAAACCTGTAAATTAAATAAAGCTAAAATAAAACTTTAAATCCCAAATGTTAAACATAATAAACCGAAGGGACCATTTCTGTAATTTCTGAAACCCAACCCCCGATCCCCTCGGTTTTCCGGCACCATCTCCGGTGACCTCCGGCCAAACTCCGGCGACCCTAAAACCTCTTCAAAACTCAATTATAAAATACAAAACCGGTCCCAATCGATTCGTGAACAAAAATCGAACACATGACCCCATTAATTGATTCAAATCCAGCTCACGATCGCACAAATCCAACCACTTTCACTTTCAGCTACTTTACACATCCAGATCGCACTACACATTGCAATAATGCAATTAAATTAATCCAAATGATCGATTATAAGAATCCTAAACTACTACCACTTTGAATTGCCTCTGAAACACACACAAACGACCAATTCGATCACCACTCTAATTCGGACCTGCAACCCATTCGAAGTCCCATTTAGAACCGTTATAAACCCAAATTGACAGAGGGCTATCCATCCTTAACACCAATAGAAGCTTCCTGTGCAACCAATTCGATTTTAATCATCATTTGAGCAACAAACAGATTCCACATTAGTCGTGACCTGTTCTTCAATTGTTCTTGACGATTTGAACACCAAAACAGGTAATTAAAGACACCTAAACACTCGAAATAACATAAGGATTAAAAGCCCTATGTTTAATTTCATTATGATAATCATTTTGGTGTTCAATTTGATCGATTTCAGTTCTAGGGTTTATGTGAATTGGGGGAAATGAATTAAATGGGTTAAAATCATTTGGGAACCAGAATAACCGTGGCTGGATGCCTTGGTATACTGGTTGGTGTGTGGGATTATGGGATGGAGGTCACGGGTTCGAACCCGGCTACCTCCATGTATTTTTTTTAAAAGCCTTTTTCACCTTTTAAAAATACAAAAAAATTACTAAAAATTATAAAAATAATTTTTATAAACTTTGTTTATTTTAGAAGTTATCTAATTATTTTCTGGAAATTTATTTCTTTAAAACTTTATTTATTTATTTATTTATATAATTATTACAAATGTTATAAATAGATACCTTTATAAAAATAGATTTTAAATAATAATTTAAATCATCAAATTATTAATGGACATTATATTTCTAATTATGAATTAATCAGCTAAATACAAATTAGATTTTATAAATTTAAATATTTATAAAATCTTACAAAATTAAATATAAATTTACATATTTAAATAACGTCTATGATTTATTTGGAACATAATGATATGTTAAAAATCATTATTAAATTAATCAAATTTTATGAAATATAAATCTTTAATTATTAAAGAATTAACAAAGATAATTAAATGATTAGTTATATGTTTATAACAAATCCCCGAAAACCAAATCCTAGATCAATTGAACGCCAGGTTCAAGATTTAACTTATTTAGGTTATGGATTTGTAACTATTTGCTTATGTGAATTATAATTCCTTAGGAGGAATTTACTAGCTTGTCAACACCACACAAGAACTGAGGTGAGTTCATACTTAACTGTTCCCCTTTTTAAATCATTTAAATATTTTGGGGAAGGATACATGTTGTAATTGAAATTACAAATTATTTTGTGTATTATGTTAAATAATAATTGAATCACATTTATGATTACATATGGTTATAATGAAAATCCTTCTCTGTAAACTGGACTATTAACAAGGCAGGGATCTTTTGGATAGTACAAACGGGGAGTGACTGACCCCCACAAAGGTTTAGACATGTGGTCCATACCAAGATGTACAAAGATCTTACTGTCATTCGGGATGACTGTTCTGGTGTGAGAAGGCAGATGTGCGCTATATAAAGTTTGTCATTATAGTTCCGCTTACAACCCATATGAGGATAAATGTAAAGAGAGAATTCGCGCCCTCTGATTTGAATTATTATAAATAACATAATATACGCATGAAAAAGATATTAAACTATGATACATGGGCAAATCTTATGTGAAGGATTTGTTGGGCTTGTACATAGTGGGTATGTGGGATAGCGGGTTCACCTTATTAAAAGGGGTTCCGACAGGCTATTCATATACCAGTGAGTAAATTAAACTCACACTTTTACAGTAAATCCTAATTGATGATAGTTGATGATTTATCATTGTGTTTTACTTACCTATGAACTCACCAACCCTGTGTTGACACTTGATTTACATGTATTCTCAGGTATCTACTAGGAGTTTATGGACATGCACGTAGGATCATTTAAGAGCTCAAGATACATATTGCTTAATATTTGAGATATAATTAAACGTGTTGTTAAGAGACAATCTATGTTTTATTTCCGCTACGCATAATAATTGTTACTCTGTCTATTAATGAAATGGTTATCTAAAACTTATCATATAGATAACTGCATCTCATGTGTGACTACTGTGTTCGATCATGTTTGTTCACCCCTCCGTAATAAATTCCAGACACGGAATTTGAGGGTGTGACAAATATCACTTAAAACTATATTTTAATTATTAGTTACAATTATTAGTAATTAAACAATTAAATAAAATATGGAATTATAAATTCAAAATTATTATATGATAAATTAAATTAGAATTATTTAAAAAATGGCAGTATCAATTAAAATTAATAACTAAGAGAAATATTTTAAATACAATAGTTAATTAATTCAAATAAAATAAATAACTATAAACTTATATAACTAAAACAAATATTATAAATAAAATAGAATATTATTTAGGTTTTAATTAACTATTTTAATAATAATAACTTTTATCTAAATGATAAGCATTTGTGAATTTGAGTGGCCATCTCAAGCATTGTATCTAAGGTGGGTATCATAACTTATTTTTCTTAATATATTATTTTGAGGGATAAAGCATATTTTTGTGTTGTTACTATTTGATACATTAAGATACATTAATAAACGACGATGAGTATGAGATTTGTTGTAAGTTGTTTGCTCTTATTACAAGAATTCACAAACAATAATTCTGTTTAGAACCGTAAAATATAGGTAACACTACTTAGTGTTTTACCCTACACCACTTGAAGCCCCAATTGAGACTACAGATATTGGGTCGTGCGTTATATTATATGTTTGAAGTGTTATGTTATCTGAGAGCATAAACTTATCGGGCGTTTCGAGTCATGAGACCAGGTTTGGTTGTGGACTTTTATAATTATTACGTCATATATGTAACTCTTTGATACTTAATTTATTTATGCAAACTTTACGTGCTCAGTAAATCTATGTTGACATGTTAGAGTGTGCTTTTTCAGGTATTCAGGTCATACTATAACTTTGTTTACTCTTATAGAATGTGTATGGTTTGGCTATGAGTTTTGGATTTATGTATACTATATGGAGCCACAGGCGCGTTGCGCCATGGTATTTTCGTTGTTTTTATTGTAATTAGTACTTGTAAATATAGTTGTTAGACCATATGAAACATTTAACATTTATAGAAATTGCTTAAGGGCTTTATGCCAATGACTTTAGTTACATAAACATTTTTAGAATTGCCCGTTTGATCATTTGCATTCTGATCAAGAGATTTCCAGGGTTGTGTTCAAAAGATTACTAAAGGATCCGTCTTATATTTTATGCTTGATATCCAAAAGCCTAACATCACTTCATGAGTTTTTTCTTGTGTTGCTTGAATGTTAAGTGAGTGGTTCTTCGTCTTTCGTTGATTGATTATCAAGGTATCGGATTTTTTTGGTTTCACTAATATCTGCATTTTAAAAGGTTGGTTATGTTCTAAACTAAGAAAAATACTAAGATTTGTCTAGATGCAAGCAATAGAGGAAATTTCTTACTAAGCTTATATATCATGTGATGATACAGAAGATCCGACTCATACTGGAAAAGTAAATATATAAGTTGTTTACTAATATGAAGGCACATTTGTTGACTCATTTGAGACCAATTTTTCAAAGACATTACTTTGCATAGGGTGTTCAAAGTCGGATATCCGAAATTTCGGATATCCGAATTTCGGATATCCGAAAATTTTGGATAGTGAAAATCACTATCCGTATCCGTATCCGAAATTTCGGATATCCGAAATTCGGATATCCGAAATTCGGATATCCGAAATTTCGGATACGGATTCGGATAGTGATTCGGATATCCGAAATTTATTTTTTATTTTTTTTTATTTTTTAGTTTTTTACAATAATTAGACATATAATATTATAGAAATAATATAAAAACCAACTTATATCATAAAATTCACAATATACACTAAAAAGTCTCAATCTAAAGTAAAAATATATCTAAAATTAAAAAAAATTAAAAAAATATTTTTGATTTTTCGGATAATCAGATATCCGAATATCCGAAACTTTTGAAAATCACTATTCGAATCCGAATCCGAATCCGAATCCAAATTTTCGGATATCCAAAATTCGGATATTTCGGATTCGGATTTTCGGATCGGATTCTCGGATTCGGATATTTTTGAACACCCCTAACTTTGCACACATGTAGAGATACTATATTATGTTACCTGGTGGTGGATAGAACCGACATCAAATTGAACTTGAAATTCCAATTTGAATAATCATCTTGAGTTGAGTGATGGATGTAATCTTTGCTTTGAAGATCTAAAGACATTAATTCTTATACTATAAAATATGTTATTTACGTGGAGTCACGACCATACTAAGCGTAACAATCCAAAGAGAAGCACAAAGACATTATCATTACAATGACTTACCTGCAGAGCTATTCATATGGCAAGATATCGATCTATAACCAATAGGTTGGATCAACAATACAAATACCTACACATTAATAATCATGAAAATTCAGCCAAATAGTGCCAAGTGTTACTATGTAATATAAAAACCATAACATCACCCAAACTAAAAATTTTAAAAAATAGTCTAAAAGGTGGTATCATGGTCCTTAAAGGTCATATATTTGTTGCATCCTTCACTATTATAATTTCTCATAAAAAAGTTGTATATGTCAAAAGTACTTACTTCTGATAGCCGAGGGACCAAAAAAGGTTTGTGGTATTTATTAAGTTCTTATATATATAAGATCCCGTTATGTGGGAAGTAACAAAGTTTCTTTCTGTAATGAAAGTCGAGAGAGTTTGAAAACAAAATTGTTATATAATTTGGTGGGGTTGGTATATTTTTGTGAACGCATGTGGTTACAAACGATTTAGCAATATTAGAGATATAATCACTTTATTTTATATATATTTATATATATACGGGATATATCAAATGAGAACTTCCTTTTTTGTGAGAACTTTAGAAATCAATGTGATCCATTAGTTTTCAGTGACAAAATGG
>CM044011.1:52663690-52738690 GCA_024085815.1 Flaveria linearis | reverse complement strand
ACAACTCGTTTTGTTTACAAAACACATAATTAGTAGAGTTATATTAGCCTAGTAATTATTGAGAACATATTTTAATTAAATGCTTATGAAATTAAAAGGCACAAGCCTAATCTACTTCAATTAACGAGTATAATCACTTTCACTTTATGCACTTTGCCTTTTGAAGCAGTTTTCTTCAATCAGGGTACTAACAACTTTCAGAAGTTCTCCGAGAACACATGAGAATCATGAGTCAAGTTGTCAATTTCACCTATTCCATAAATTTGCAACAAATTGAAAATAGAGAAAAAAGGTGTAATAGTTCATGAAGCAAGAAATGAACGATACCTTTGATCGTGAAATAAAAAACATCATGAAGACTGATAAAAGTTCTCCTTTCGTCTTCACGATGATTTTATCAAGAGAACAAATATGCCTATCAAAAAATTTGGATCTTCAAAGACTGCAGGAGTTTCGAGACGACCGTGAAGCATGCTCGTAAGTCATGCAATCATTGGTAACTGCATATAACATAAAAAAACAATGTGAACTACAAAACCATACATGTTAATATACCAACTGGAAAACAATCACGTGAGACATATACACTTCCTATCTTGAGATTGAAGTGTGAACCTTTGCTTCCGTTGTATGTGTTGTTATCGTCTAACAAATTCATCTCAAAAAAACGATTAATAAAAATATTTACATGTTCATATCTGAATCAGTCACTATCTATTAAAAAAATTAAACATCACGCCAAATTTTGTACGGGTCAATCACACCCAATTTGTGACCAAACCAGCTCGATCCGCCAACCAATTATGCCGCCTATAGTAAGGGAGTTAGAGACGAATCCTGTTGTAATCTACAAGCCACTTCTCTTCTTCACAAGAGAACATCCAATTTTCAACTATATCCAAATGCATTTTGTTGTAATAAATCCTTAGTCAAACCAAAAGAATAGCTAAACTTTAATACATCATATATTCATAGAATTCCCAATCCATCTGGTCCAAATCTTTCTCAAATTTATATGGACAAACGTATAAAAGTGGCACAATTATATAAAAAGATCACAGTACACAATGTATAATGATGTGAACATGTTTGATTAACTGGATCATGTCAAACAGATCAAAGACTACATGAATTTGCGAGAAATAAAAACTAAAGTAAGAACCCGAAGTTCAGCACAATCAAATGTATACTAATATGAAATCATTGTACAATTATCAAGGAGTCAATATTAACAAAAAACAGGTAGAAAGGTATCCACATTTTTCAACTCAAATAAAAATTTTAATAACATATAATCTTCTATACGGAAAGAGCAATATTAGGGTTCATTGGTTTGGAAATCACAGTTCCACGTGATCACAATTTGATATAGATAAAGTTTAATGTAATTAATCAACTTGACTAAGTTATTGGCAAAAAATTATGATTTGAGATTACTGTAGTTAATAACCAACCACATCATATAGATAACATCAGAAAGTTGATAAAAACTTGATATTTCACAAATTTGAAAGCATACACCTGCAGATTACTTGATTTACATTTTACATGGTGATAAAAGCAAACAATTAAGTCATAAAAAGAACCAAAAAAATTTTACACACCTTAGTAAAGCTCCTCTAGCAACAATCTACGCATGAGAATGACTCAAGACATTGCCATGAACATAGTAAGACTTCAGACGTGAATTCCCAATATACTTAGTTCATTCCTCGTATGCACTTACATTCAATTATGCAATTCACACAATTACATCAAATCAACTTTAAAGGTGATACATCAATTCCTCAAAATTTCACAGTTCAAGTAAATCTATAAGTAAAATCAATCAAACTACATTATAATTGACAGTGAATTCAACATAAAACATAAAACAAATTTGATTTCTTATCACTTTTGAGTGTTTTATGCATAATTGCTAAAACTGTAAAAAAACCAACCTCATTCATTGCATGTCATGAAGATTGTTGTGCAGATCTTCATCTTTTATGAACAATACATCTGTCTTTTCTGCAAGTGAAACCTATAGGCTATAACATTTTATAAAATTAGAAAATCAAACATCATAAACAATTATCAGATTAAAGAAAGATATCATTTGGTGCTATAACTTGATCAGCTTGTAACATTCTTTTTAACAAAGTGATAATATATATAGATCCGCAAGATCCATGCACCTACCTTCATATAACAGTCCAATAGCAGTGAACTATTCAAAAAGCAATAAGCTTAATATAAATGTCCAAAAGCTTGATGCAGTTTTATTAATATATAATATATTCAGTTCAAAGAGCCATTATGCTTGATGAAAGGGTTCACCCATGGATTAAAAGAAACTATAAAGAACATAGAAAAGGGAGGTACCTGAGTAAGATCATGATGAACTTATTGATGACGAGCCAATGTATGAGAAAAGAAATCTGTTTCAATAGATGACACCTAAGCTTGCATTTATGAAATCAATTAATGTGGCAGTTGTTTTATGTTAGATCCAAGATTAATACAATTGCCATCAACTTTTGTAACCACTTTTCGATACATAAGCATTTAATCATCCAACTCTGCTTCAATGTTTCTTGCTTATAAAGATATCCACATATATAAAGACAAAAAATTATAATAAAAGTTAAGTCAAGATGTAACAATCAAGAAGGTTAATGTCATACCTAGGATCGTCTGAAAAATTATCAATGAAATAAAGTACCAAAACTTTTAAATATAATATTAAATATTAATCCTATATATCATGAACAACTTAACAATTACATGCTAGAAGATGCATATAGTTTTGTCATTCTCTCCCAACTTAAAACAGAGCATAACAACCGGCTAGTATTGCAATCATGAGTGTTCTTGCCCTGTTTGTTCTTACTAAAACAACAACACAACATACATAAAATTGAAGCTAGAAAGAGCCCACACGTTTTCTCTTTAATTAGTATGTTTACCCAAGCAGGTATCTAAATTCAAACATATGAATGAATCCAAAAAAAAAAGTTGATAAAAAAGGGCCAAATGATGAACTTTAAAGAAACTAATAAAATGTAGCATATAATTATCCACTATCATATAATTACAAATAGAATAAAACCGATACGTGTACCTAATAATCCATAGCATGAATCGTGAGCGACATTGCGGAATAGAACGTGTGTGGCTGACATGACGATAGGCAATAAATACAGACATCAAACCTTAGAAATAATTTTAATTAGAGCATTTTATCAAACACCTTAGCTCGCAATCAAGCATTCAACAAAAACAACAGGAAACGAAACCCTAGTTACCTGTAAAACCACAGAGTAGGAGCGAACTAACTGAAGAATCCATGTGCTTCCCTTATTCAAAAAGCACGGAACACATATAAGAAAAGGAACACGGAGATATATATATACACACACACACACTAAACACAGTATAGACACATGCACGCAAAGCCGCAGGAATGTGAAATAACAAAGGTAGGAAACAAAATCAGATACTTACCTGAGTTTCTGAGATCCGACAGCAGTGGCATGGGTTTTTCAATTAGCGTTGGTGGTTATATGCAGTGTTGTTGAGACCGGATCGGACCGGCCTGTCCGACCGGTTCGATCGCAAATCGGGGCCTGGTCCGGTCCGGTCAGGGGTAGTTCGTTTTGGTTGAGTTGAACCGGCCGGTTCAAACCGAGTCGGCGATCGGACCGGCGAACCGGGCCGGTTCCGACCGGTTTTCAATTTTTTTTTTTATTTTAATGGGTAAAAACGGGGTGTTAAACCATAAATTAGTACTTCGGATATACAAATATAGTTAAATTTTATATATAACTATAAAATATATGTATAAATCATATATAAATTACTTATATTTAATTACATATATAAATATAATTAAAATATAGTTAAATCCGGTCCATCCGGTCCGACCGGTCCGGCCGGTCCGACCACCAAACCAGTAAGGCGTCCGGTTCGATGTCCGATCCGGTTCTGAAAACATTGGTTATATGTACATGTGGGCGGGGATTGGAATAGGGTAGGGGCTTGAATGGGGATTTCAATCGCCATTCAACTGCCAAATGAAATCAGCGGGAAACGGAAGGGGCGCGTCTTACAAATAAGCATGAAATTCCAATTTTACCCACTTAAAATGCTTTATAGTAGTAAAGAGATAAAGAGATAAAGAGATAAAGAGATATACATATACATATATATACACATATATATACACATATATACACACACACATATATATATACACATATATATATATATATGTATGTATATATATATATATATAGGGGAGGGATCAAATAAAAACCATGTTTATAATTGAAAACCGTGAAAACCAGGGGTTACATATATGTAAGTACGTATTACAAAGTGTATAACTAATAGATACATATATGTAAGGTTATGTATATGTAAGTACGTGTTATCAAGTGTACAATTAAGAGCTACGTACATCTAACTCATACAAGTTACGTATACGTAACTCGATTCATTATCATCGTCAACCTTGGAGTTTAAATTAAAAAATAAATAATGACCTCAAAAAATAAGGTTAAAGTTTACTCAAATATACTTTAAACAATCAAAAAATTAAATCAATTATAAATTATGTGATTGGATAGTGGTGGTTTTCACGGTTTTCAATTATAAACATGGTTTTTATTTGATCCCTCCCCTATATATATATATATATATATATATATATATATATATATATATATATATATATATATATATATATATATATATATATATATATATATATATATAAGCACGCACCCATTTACACATTAACCATTGCTAGACATTTTACTTTTAACTTGTTAAAAGAGATATGGCCAATGTGGTGTGGATTATATGGTGCAATAATATTGGATAATACTCAAACCTATATTCAACTATACAAATTCTCTGGCGCGTTGCCAATATGGCAAAGAAACCACATTGGTCTTGTGACACAATGGTTTGTGTTGCTACACGAATCCAAATCAAGGGATTAAGACCGGGGAGTAGTGCAAGAATGGAGTGGACACCAAGGATTGAGCCGGAACTTGGCCTCGATGGGATGCGGCTGAGCTTTACTTCTCCTAAGCTGGGTTTTGATTGGGCAGCACTTCGAACGGACTTGTGCTTATGTTGAGATGGACTTCGTCTGAACAGGATATCTGCGAGACAAGAACAACACCGTAAGCCTCGCCACGGGCAGAAGGGATTTCTCCCCGTGACCAACCTCCGGTGTGAGAATAAGTTTCTGGATGAAATGTGTAAGTATGAGTATAAGTGTAGTGAGTTAGGATGGATCTTGTGAGTTTACCTGAACCTCTGTATTTATAGTGATTTTCGTATGTTAATTCATTCCAGATGAATCTATTTCGAGACATCTGGAGTTTATGTGTTTGGTCTGAAACTCCTTGGTCAATGGAGTTGTTTCCCTTTTGGTGTAAGGGGTTTTCTGCTTAGTATTAATGATATTTGTCTCTAATAGTTGACATGTTTCTTATTGGTTCTGTGGGTCTATCTTGCTACATCTGTTTCTTACATAGTTTGTCTTTTGTTGTTTGTCACTTTTTGGTTACTGAACATGTTCTTGTGACTACCAATGGTTTCTCTTCCGTATCGTCGGACTCTTTTGCTTACTGAGAACAGCCAAGTGTTACGTTTGAGAGTTTTTACAAGTGTTGAGGTTTTCTACGTTATATGTGCGTGTGTCGCGGCTGCATGTGTGAATAGACTTTGGACCGTGTCTAGGTCCCGACCAAACTAGCTGAGCTGCGGCTGGGCCTCGTGTTGCTTCCTGGGCCGCGGTTTGTACACGGGAATTCCCCGGATCGCAACTTGTGTCTCGCCCAAGTACTTGACCCGCGGCTGGGGCCTTTGCATTCCCCCTGTGCCGCGGTTTTGCTCCTCGGCTGCTTTTGCGGGAACTTCTTGGATCGCACTTGTGTCTCGCCCAAGTACATGAGCCGCGGCTGGGGCCTTTGCATTTCCCCTATGCTGCGGTTTTGCTCCTCGGCTGCTCCTTGGCCGTAGTTCGTTCGTGTATCGCAAAGGTATGGTCGAGGCTTCTTGCTCTGAGCCGCGGTTAGGTCCCGGATTGAGTGGTTTCGTGTTTCTTTTTTCGCGTGCTGGTACGTTTTCGGGTGGTACCCCATCAAGTCCCCCCAGTCCAATGTTATGGTTTATACCATGATATTGGAATAATACCCATATTCTTTTCAATTCCCAGCTTGTCAAATCAGTCATTCTACCGCTTGTTACATCAAGCCACCCTAGTGTCTTGTAGATCGGTTAATAGGTTTAGCTAGCCATCATGGAAGACATCTCCATGTCTCCTTGTCTCCTCTTCTTTTCCCTATATAAACCACTCTTTAATCTCATTTCTCATTCACTCTTGGAAGACTTTGCTTTCTTTTTCTCTCAAGGTAAGTCTTGCTTCCTTTTTTTCTTTTGTCGTTTAATATGGAGTGTAGGAGCGACATGCGTTCGCAAACGTCGGTGATCACGCAAGATTACCTAAATAATTTTGCGAACCAATATGGCATTAGTCAAGAACTCATGCCGGTGGTTCCACCGTCTGACGCAACGGTGCTGGATGCGCCTTCCGGCACCATAGCTTTATATACTGCCTTCTTCACTTTTAGTAACTTTCGAGTGCCTGTTAGTCGCTTTCTATGCCTTATTTTGACGTATTATTCAGTGCACTTGGCTCAGATTGTCCCTTTAGGTTTGATAAAATTTTACCATTTTGAGATATCATGTCGTGCCCTTGGGTTAGATCCTAGCGTAAACTTGTTTAGGGCCTTCTATAAGCTGACCCGGGTAGGTGATTGGGTTACATTTGAGAAAAGAAAATCTCCGCGACCAGCTATGGCGTTGCGCCCGTTTACTAGTTTGAAGCATTGGAAAGATCATTTCTTTTTTCTTTCCGATCGGATTGTGCCTTTCGAGATGAACTGGCTTGGTATGGATGAGGATATTAAGGATCCTCTTCCAAAGAAGGGTGAGTGTGATATGGCTGCGTTCAACGCTTTAAAGGCTGAGCCGACCATGCTTCGATCTTATTCCGAGCACTTTCTTGTGATGGCTGGGATTAGCCGTATTTGGCCGGACGCGAGCCTTTATCCCTATATGACTTGTCGGGGGAGCGTAAGTTCTCGCTTTTATCATTTTTATGTTTCCACATTTTTAGCTAATCATTGATGTATTGTTATCCTTTTTCAGGTATGGGTTTGTTCGATCGCATGCAGTTGTCTGCCACGACGGACGTTACCGAGGAGGTCGAGTTTCCTCCTCACGAAGCTTGCCCTTTTCTTGACACGACTGCTGAGTTCGTGGTTCAGCCAGGGGAACGCTTGCCAGCTTCTTCCTCCGGACACCGAAGTACCGATAATCGTCGCCCGCCGGCGAAACGACAAAATGCCGCAAGTCGTGGAGCGAAGGTCGTGATGGGCCTTTCGGCCGCTTCTGGAGGTGCGGCGGCTGCCACGGCCGCGGCTGGTGCCGGGGCCGTCGTTTCGGTCGCGACGGGGTTTGGGGCGCCCGCTGGCGGTTCTTTTTCTGGTTCGGTCGGGAAATCTCACGCTGCTACTTCCGCGGGTACTTCCTCGGGAGATACTGACATTGATCCTTCTGAAAAATTCGCTCCGTATTGGGATCTAACGAATGGGTCTCTGTTTGACGATCCCGAGTCTTGCAAAGACTTCATGTTTAATGCCCGTACACCGGCCGAGTTTTATCGTGGTGGTGGTTTGAAAAATAGAGACTTGTCCGATGCTGGTTGTTCGTCGATGGTGAATAGCCTCTTTTCTTTTGTCGAAATTCATAATCGTTGGGCAGATGGTGTGAGGGAAAATCGCGATCTCAGAAGGAAGACGACGCGCCTTGAGGATGATAATGCGTCGTTGAAGCTTCGATGCGATTTTCTTGAGAAGGAAAAGGAGAAAGTTACCCTTAGCCTCAGCGAAACTCAAGAGGACCTCTGCGTTCAGTCTGCCGCCGTGAAGCGCCTGTCATCCGACCTGAGAAGCGTCAAAAGTGCCTCGGAGGATCAGATTTCTCAGCTGCAGGGGGAAAACGCACGACTTCAAGCCGAGAGGAACTGGCTTGTCTCGGATGGGATGGGTTTAGCTTTTAACAAGGTTTGCGACAGTGATGAATTTCTCAACATGTTGGCAAGGATTAACAGTCTTTCGGATAAGGTTGGGTATAACGCAGGTGAGGTTTTATTTTACGTTGCGCTTATGAAATAAGTGTTTTTAATTAGAATACTAACATGTAGATTGGCGTATCTTACAGGTCTTCGTGATGGTGCTCGACTTGCTGCAGCAGGAAAACGACCTGAAGATGCACCGAAGTATAATAAAGATGCTCTGGAGGAATTACGCCAACTTTCAAAAGAGTTTGACGAAGCTTCTTTTCCTATGTCTGGATCCATTGCTGCTCTTGCTTCCTCTGATCTTGATGCTATCAAGGCCTTTCTTGCTTCGTCATGATGTAGGATTTACTTCTGTTTTTATTAGTAGCCTTTTGTTGGCTTAAACTAGCTTTGCTTTGTTGTGATGTTGTCTTGGATGCTATGGTAGTCTCTTTCACCAGTTTATGGTTGTACCTAACCAAACTTGTATGCTTCGAAGTATGGTTTGCTTATTGTCTTATTAATCCTTGTCTTGTGTTGAGTGTTTGTTTTTGCTATTCTTAATGTGTATGAAACGAAATTTGACCTGAGTGATATAAATTGACGTAGTCTCGGACTTGGTCAAAGAACAACATCACTCTGAGGAAGGATTGGACTATGGCTGCCCCTTTTTACGGGGGTTGGACCGCGATAGCTTATCTGAATTTCTGGACTGAGTGTTATTGGGTTGCCATGTTGATTTCTCAAGCTTGGTTTCTTGCTTGATCATTATCGAGTGACTATATTGATTTCCCCCATCCTGGTTACTTGCTTGGATCAACCCGAGCATTATTGGATTATTGCATTGACTTCTCAAGCTTGGTTACCTGCTTGAGCCAACCCGAGTGTTATCGGGTTACTACATTGATTTCCCAAACTTGGTTACTTGTTTGATCTAACCCGAGTATTATCGGGTTATTGTATTGATTTCCCAAGCTTGGTTGCTTGCTTGGGCCAACCCGAGTATTATGGGGTTGTTATATTGATTTCTCGAGCTTGGTTACTTGCTTGAGCCGACCCGAGTGTTATCGGGTTATTATATTGATTTCTCAAGCTTGGTTACTTGCTTGAGCCGACCCGAGTGTTATCGGGTTATTATATTGACTTCTCCAACTTGGTTACTTTCTTGATCTAACCCGAGTATTATCGGGTTATTATATCGATTTCCCAAGCTTGGTTACTTGCTTGGGCCAACCCGAGTATTATGGGGTTGTTATATTGATTTCTCAAGTTTGGTTTTCCACTTGAATTTTGTTATCATAAGTTATAATACACAAGTGCTTAGATGTAATTGCTGGTGTTCGTTTACACCTTCTTTTTGAAAATTGAATTACATCGGTTACATATTGGTTACCTCATGATTACATGTAGCATTTGCGGAGCTGCGCTCCATTCCACGTGCGTGGTACCTCTCTACCATCTAAACATCTGAGCCTGTACGCTCCATTTCTTCCAACATCTATCACTTGATATGGGCCTTCCCACCTTGGCCCCAACTTCCCTTGAGCTTGGACTCTGCTGGCTTCATTGCTTCTTAAGACGAATTCTCCCTCTTTGAACTCTTGCCTTTTCACACGAGCGTTGTAGTATTGCTCTATCTTTTTCTTGTATTTTGCTTCTCGTATGGCAGCTGCCATCCTTCGTTCCTCCAACATATTTAGATTAGAACGCAGCTCCTCTTCATTATTTATTTCCATAGCTTCTGTGACTCGAATTGTCGGTAAGCCTATCTCCGCTGGTATTATAGCCTCCGATCCGTACGTTAAGGGCGTTTCTCCATGGCTTGTTTTTGGCATTGTCCTATGAGCCCAGAGGACACTTGGTAACTCTTCCACCCAATTGCTTCCTTCGAAATCTAGTCGGGTTTTTATGCCCTCTACTATGCTTCTGTTGACTCTTTCTACCTGTCCATTGCCCTGCGGATGTGCGACCGAAGTTAAGATTTGTTGGATCTTCAGCTCGTCACACCAACCTTTGAATGGATTTTCTGCGAACTGTTTGCCATTATCGGTCACTATGAACAATGGGAGCCCGAAACGACAAATGATATGTTCTCATACGAACTTCTTCACTTGCAGCCCTGTTATTGATGCCAGGGCCTTAGCTTCGACCCACTTGCTAAAGTAGTCAACGGCTACTAGCAGGAATTTCACCCTTCCCACGGACTCCGGGAAAGGTCCCACAATGTCCATGGCCCATTTTTGAAAAGGCCATGCGGCATTAACTGGGATCATGTCATTTTTCGGCCGAAAACACATTGGCGCGTGTCTTTGGCAGCTATCACACTTCCTGATTTCTTCCACGGCACTCTGGTGCATCCCCGGCCAATAATACCCTGCACTCATTGCTTTAGCTACCACCATCCTTGGCCTTGCATGTATTCCACATATACCTTCGTGTATCTCGTGTATCACATATGTGGCCTGCTCCTTGGTTAAGCACCTTAAAGACGGCCCCAGGTATGACCTCCGGTATAAAATTCCCTGCTGCATTTCATAGTGCAAGGCCCTCACCTGTATTGCTCGTGCTTCTCCTTTCTCTGCTGGTAGAACTCCTTCTGTCAAAAATCTGACTATCGGAGTCATCCATCCGTCCTCTTCTCTTGTTTCAACTGACGATACTTCTGGTTCTTCGATGGAAGACCTTTGCAACACCTCCACCTTAACTTCCTTTGCAAGATGGCTAAATGATACTGAAGCCAACTTACTCAATGCATCGGCTTTTTTGTTTTTACTTCATGGGATGTGCGAGATGTCACACTTCTCGAAACTGCTCATTATTTGTTTTGCCTTATCTAAATATCTCTTCATGGTGTCTTCCTTGGCATCGTAGGATCCGTTAATCTGGTTGGCCACTAGTAGTGAGTCCACGTGGGTGTGCAATTTCTTAATACCCATTTGCTTGGATAGCCTTAATCCGGCTATTAAGGCCTCGTATTCTGCCTCATTGTTTGAACTCTTGAACGCCAACCTTAAAGCATAGGTTAATTCCTCCATGTTAGGACCTACTAGGATCAAGCCTGCCCCGGAACCCTCGTCATTTGATGCACCGTCTGTGTGCAGACACCACTCTTTAGGTGGGAGCTCTCCCTCCTGCATGTTAGGTGCGTCTTCCTCTTCCTCATGAGGTATTTCCGCCAGAAAATCAGCCACCACCTGTCCCTTGAATGCCACTCTCGGTTTGTATTCAATCCCAAAGGCTCCGAGTTCAATTGCCCATTTTGCTAGCCTCCCTGAAATCTCGAGTCTCCTCAAAACCTGTTGTATTGGGTGTCCGGTTCTCACCTCGATTAGGTGAGCTTGAAAGTAACGCCTTAGTCTCCGAGACGCATGCACCAGGGAGAGCGTGAGCTTTTCCATAGGCGAGTACCGAGTCTCCGGGTCTTTCAATGCCCTACTGACGAAGTATATCGGTGTTTGTTCTCCTTCTCGCTCCGTCATCAGCACGGCACTTACTGCGCCCTTACTGGCCGACAAGTACATCACCAGCTTTTCCTTTGGGAAAGGCGCTACCAGTCTTGGTAGGTTGCTAAGGTACCTCTTCATCTCCTGGAATGCCTCCTCTGCCTCCTTCGTCCATAAAAAGTCTTTCTTTCTTAGGCAATTCCGTAGGGTGGTTATAAATGGTAGGGCGTGCTCGGCGTGTTTTGATAAGAATCTATTAAGGGCCACTAATCTTCCATTCAACGTTTGCACGTCTTTTACCGACCGGGGAGACGGCATGTTCAGTACTGCTGCAATCTTCTCTGGGTTGGCTTCCAAGCCATCCTTTGTTACAATTACGCCTAAAAACTTTCCTTCTTCCACTCCGAATGAGCATTTCTTCGGATTCAGTTTCATGTTTATCGCCCGTAGGGTACTGAATGTTTCGGCGATGTCTTCGAGCAATGCATTCTCGTCACGACTTTTAATGACGACGTCGTCTACATATACCTCGATGTTTCTACCAATCTGTGACTTGAATGCCTTGTCCATTAAACGTTGATAAGTGGCACCGGCGTTCTTTAATCCGAATGGCATTTTTGTGAAGCAGAAAATGCCGACGTCCGTGTAAAATGCTGTCTTGTCTTCGTCTTCCGGTGCCATTTTGACCTGATGGTATCCTTTGTATGCATCCAAGAAACATTTTAATGGAAAACTTGACAGCGAGTCTACCTTCAAGTCGATTTCTGGAAGGGGATAGCAATCCTTTGGACAGGCGTTGTTGAGATCTTTAAAATCAATGCACATCCTCCAGCTACCATCACCTTTCTTTACCATTACTGGGTTGGCCACCCAGGTCTGATATCGGACTTCCCTTATAATACCAGCTTGCAGTAGCTTCTTGACTTCTTCTATCACAGCCTGACTCCGCTCCTGCCCCATATGGCGGCGCTTCTGGGCCACAGGTTCCTTGGATAAATACGTTTTTAACTTGTGTTCTGTGATATCTCGGGGAACTCCTTCCATGTCGGAGGGTTGCCAAGCAAAGACATCTAAGTTGTTTCGCAAGAGATGGTAGAGTCGATCTTTAGCCGCGTCACTTAGCTGCCCTCCTATTACGATTTTTTGTTCTGGGTATTTTGGGTTGACCACCCATTTTTCTTGAGTTGGGCATAGATCTTCCTCCTCCTGGGAAGCAGTTTCTGATTCCACTGCTTTTACCTCTTTGCACTCCCTACTAGAATACATTGTCACCACTCCAGTAGGGGTTGGAAATTTGATTGCTGCGTGCACCGTGGATATCACCGCTCCCAAGGTGCACAGCCCTGGTCTTCCCAGTATGACATTGTGTGATGATTCCGACCGTACCACGAGAAACGTCATTACAACTTCCCGTCATCCTGAATGGTTTCCAATAACAACCGGGAGCTGGATCTGTCCCAGTGGCTGGACTACCTCCCCGGTGAAACCTGTGAGCATGTGAGTTTTGGTGTCGAGGCCTCTTCTTACTTCTTCATCTAGCTGCAAAAAGCAATGTTCATACATAATTTCTGAGCTACTTCTGCTATTGACATACACGCGATGCACCTGATGTCCTGCTATCACAGCCGATACCATGACAGGTCGCGAAACTTCCTCCATGTATCGGAGGGAAAGAGATTTCTTGTGCCATCCAGGGCTCCATGTGATCAGATTGCCTCTTCCCTTTGTTGCTGACGAGCCGGACCATGAATATTTCTTTCCTCTTTTCTCCGGGTTGTGGCGTCTTCTTCAGCTCCCTCAAAAGATAAGCCAGCTTTCCTGTCTTTATGGCAAGTTTGATCTGCCGTTTTAATGAGAAGCAATCGTCTGTCATGTGCCCGTTCTCCTTGTGAAACTCACAGTACTTGCCTGCGTCCCTCTTTACTCCAGGTTTTAGCGGAGCTGGCTTGGTGAAGTTGACATTCTCTGTGGCGAGAATCTCGCTTGGTGTTTTGGTTAGCGGTGGGAGCGTTACGTTGGGACCTTGTGGAGTTTTGGTTGATGTTGCGAAACGAGGTTGGAAAGTAGGACTTCGCTGAGTGAAACGCGGTTGGAACTGCGGTTTTTCCCATGATCGTGAACCTCCCGATCTTTTCTGCTGCTCCCAGGTGGATGGCATGAGCTTCTTTGGAGTTCTATCTTTCAGCTGTTCGCAGGCCTTTTTTCCTCTAACGAATGCTTTTGCTCTTTCCAGCATTTCGTCCACCGTCTTCGGGAGATGTTCATGGAATCTTTCTACCAACTGATCGTTTCTCACACCGTGAATAAATGCTGAAATTCGGATTGTTTCCCCAGCTCCTCTGACTTGCATGTTTTCTTTCGAGTATCTCGTGATAAAGTTCTCGATGGACTCGCCATCTCCTCTCTTGATGTTGTGTAGCTCTGTCGGGTCCTTGGCAGATAACCTTTGCTGGCTGAAGTTCCTCAGGAAATCGCCCTCCAATTCTTCAAAGCTACCTATGCCTCCGACGGGGAGGCTGTCAAACCATACCCTCGCTGCACCAGTTAGCGTTTGGGCAAACATGTGACACCACACAGGGACGGACCATTGTTCTATTTCGGCGGCCCCGATGAAGATGGCCAGGTGATCATCCGGGTCTCCTAGACCATTGTACTTGCCTACGTTGGACGGCATCTTAAGTTTCGGAGGAAAGGTGAATTCCGCTATTCTGGGTACGAACTTGGACCTGGCTCGGGCGGTTGATGGGCGGTACGGCTTACTGAAATCGTCGTCCTCCACGATCCTTCCCCCCGTTCTGGTTGCGTTTTGCTTTGCTCTTGCTTCGTCTTCAACGTTTATTACTGTCTTGCCTTGGACACCTTCCTCCTCCTCCTGGTTCTTCGGAGTGTCTTCATATTCCAGACGTGTCCGGACATCTTTCAACCGTCTTTCTCTTTCTTCCTGCTCCAACAGGGAGAGGATCTGTTCCCGGTTTTTGCTAACGAAGTCCGGGGTGATGACAATGTTGTCATCATTATTTCCCCTCGGGGTGGTGCCTAGTGCCGATGTAGTGGTGTGGGGATTTTCATCAGGGTTTGTGTTTTTTATGATGAGGGGTTCCTGGACCTGAATCCATGGTGGTTGGCTTTTGACTCGAGTGGTCCCACGGATAGCGCCAAATGTTGCTACACGAATCCTAATCAAGGGATTAAGACCGGGGAGCAGTGCAAGAATGGAGTGGACACCAAGGATTGAGCCCGAACTTGGCCTCGATGGGATGCGGCTGAGCTTTACTTCGCCTAAGCTGGGTTTTGACTGGGCAGCACTTCGAACGGACTTGGGCTTATGTTGAGATGGACTTCGTCTGAACAGGATATCTGCGAGACAAGAACAACACCGTAAGCCTCGCCACGGGCAGAAGGGATTTCTCCCCGTGACCAACCTCCGGTGTGAGAATAAGTTTCTGGATGAAATGTGTAAGTATGAGTATAAGTGTAGTGAGTTAGGATGGATCTTGTGAATTTACCTGAACCTCTGTATTTATAGTGATTTTCGTATGTTAATTCATTCCAGATGAATCTATTTCGAGACATCTGGAGTTTATGTGTTTGGTCTGAAACTCCTTGGTCAATGGAGTTGTTTCCCTTTTGGTGTAAGGGGTTTTCTGCTTAGTATTAATGATATTTGTCTCCAATAGTTGACATGTTTCTTATTGGTTCTGTGGGTCTATCTTGCTACATCTGTTTCTTACATAGTTTGTCTTTTGTTGTTTGTCACTTTTTGGTGACTGAACATGTTCTTGTGACTACCAATGGTTTCTCTTCCGTATCGTCGGACTCTTTTGCTTACTGAGAACAGCCAAGTGTTACGTTTGAGAGTTTTTACAAGTGTTGAGGTTTTCTACGTTATATGTGCGTGTGTCGCGGCTGCATGTGTGAATGGACTTTGGACCGTGTCTGGGTCCCGACCAAACTAGCTGAGCTGCGGCTGGGCCTCGTGTTGCTTCCTGGGCCGCGGTTTGTACACGGGAATTCCCCGGATCGCAACTTGTGTCTCGCCCAAGTACTTGACCCGCGGCTGGGGCCTTTGCATTCCCCCTGTGCCGCGGTTTTGCTCCTCGGCTGCTTTTGCGGGAACTTCTTGGATCGCACTTGTGTCTCGCCCAAGTACATGAGCCGCGGCTGGGGCCTTTGCATTTCCCCTGTGCCGCGGTTTTGCTCCTCGGCTGCTCCTTGGCCGTAGTTCGTTCGTGTATCGCAAAGGTATGGTCGAGGCTTCTTGCTCTGAGCCGCGGTTAGGTCCCGGATTGAGTGGTTTCGTGTTTCTTTTTTCACGCGCTGGTACGTTTTCGGGTGGTACCCCATCAGTTTGAATTCCCTAAAATGGCATTGAATATTAGACGACCATACCTCAACATAGTGGAAACACAAACCAACACATTGTCAATAACATCTGTTAAGCAAATAAAAGTATTCTCTGAATCAGATGTGAACAACATAATAGCAATGGCTAAATGTAAGAGGCACACCAAAGATACTAAAGCGTCTATCCCGCCCAAAAGTAATTCTTGACAATGGAAAAGCGGATGCGGAAAACAAAATCAAAAGGATGTTGAAATGAGCAAGCAATGTTCCCTTGTTGCAAATCAGTTATGTATGTTATAGATGAATGACTTTACCCCCGTAAAAAATAAGTTTAGATGTATAATTATTACATGAGATACCTATATGGCTTTTTAGGCAGTAGGATGTATATAGCCAATATATTGCATTGTTGAGATACCTGTATGGCGCTTTAGGTAGTAGGATGTATATAGCCAATATCTTGCATCAACAATGCTGATACCTACACATGAAAAATAAGGATCCCATTCAAAAAAAACTTCAAGACAATTCAGGCTTACAGAATTTCTTATCTGATACAAATTATGCCAACATTTCTTGTCTAATATGAATAATGGTCAAACCTATATCAGATTGCAAATTAAAGTCATAACACACTTATTACCTTTATGAGATTGTAAAAAAACAACAGAGAACAAAACTGCACTTAAGTGGGCGTTTGGGAGTGCTTTTTTTACAGACTTTTTAACTTATTAACTTTTGAAAAGTTAAAAAGTCATTTTATAGTGTTTGGGAATATTATATTGTGAGGGAAATAAGTTAATAAGTCACTCCATACTAACTTATTAACTTATTGAAAAAGTCAATAAGTCAAAAAGTTGTTTTTAAAAGCAATCCCAAACACCCCCTAAATGAAAACAATACCTTTTAAGCTAAGTAATCGATCCAAGCTTCACAATCAAAATAAGAACTATACATATGATAAATAGCGTGAAATATATGTAAACCACATGTTCTCAAAAGTCAACGACCTAACAGTGCACATACTAATATGACCCAATCAAAAAAGTCAAAACTGAATCTTAACATCCGAAATAAATTCAAAGAACAGAAATCTACTAATGCATTAACATTTTGCATTTCATTTATAAGATTCATCCAAAAGAAGGCCACCAAGTTCATGGACATTAGCATTGACTTTCAAAGGCAAAATGGGATTTATAAGAATCATATTGTCTTGCGTTTTTGAAAAGTAGGCCAAATTAGCCATGGCTCCAGCTAAAAGACAAAAAATATCCTAAACTAACAATGCATATAATAAATAAGTAAAACAAAAATGCATGGCTTAACAAACACCATAATCCTGAGGCTTTTGTATAAAAGAGCATGCAAATCAAAGCCCTACAATCAACAACAAAAACACATGCAGTGGAAATCGAACACTCAAAAATCATATAAGAAAACACCCAATATCCAAAATTCAATTCAATACTTTCGTTACAATTTTTTAATTAGGTTTTAAAAAATGGACAACAATGAAAAGCAATTACACCTAAAAGTCCAACTGAAAACAGATAATCTAACAACAACAGTGAATTATAAAAACCAACAGGCTAGACACACACAAACTAAATTACACCCTTATAAACCCTAAACCCTTACAAATACTTTGAACGTGTAACAGTCAACACCAAACACATGGTACATAAGCTAACCAAAAAAATTGATAGGTGAAAACAAACATGCAACAACAATAAACAGGTAAACTGGAAATAACCCACAAACAACCACAATTGAAAGTCACAATTGAAAGTAGCTGTGATCCATCACAAAGTCCAAAATAATAGCCACCAGTTGTGGTCAACTAACAAAAACTATGGTCAATCGCAAAAACAAAAACAAAATGAAAGTCTATGGATAATTGCAAAAGTAAGAAATAAAATTATGGTCGATTGCAGAAGTATAAAACTAAATGTAACACCCGGTTATCTATGAAAATTATGAAGGAATAAAAGTAAAGGAAGAGAAAGAAAACTATGAAACCCAAGCTGAGGGGTTAAAAATGTCCAAAAGCACACAACTTTTGAAAAGTTGGTGAATAAAGCAACATGGCCGCCCATGTTGCTTCTTACACCTTGACATTCGGATTTTGTTACAGAGAGAAAGAGAGAGAGAGCAGAAAACTCTTGGAAGATTTTAGAAGAAGCAGGAAATTCAAAGTTTTTTGTAAGAAATCTCAATTTTATGATGTTTTAGATGATTCTAGACTCGATTGTATGCTTATAAATGTGATTGTGTGTTCGGATTGTATATGTGTGTGGATTTTAGGTGCTAGAAACGTCTGGGAAGCTCAAAGAAGGGTTCAAACCCGAAAACAAACTAAGGTGAGTTCTAGAATTCCCTTTTTAACATGTTTTTAACAAATTTTAGGGCTGGGAAATGCATGTGTATGTGTTTTTATAAAATTAAGTTTCTATCCGTGTGTGTGTGAACGTGTATGTGGGTGGTTGTATGTTTTGGGGGTAAATGATGTGATGATTATGATTATGAATGTGTTATGATGCTTAGAATGTTAGTACTAAGCTTAGAATTTGATTTAAGACGAATTAGGATTGATTTATGTTGTTTAAGTGCAAATGAGATGCCCAACCGTCTAAACAGTGGACCAAGCGTCCAACGGTTTGATTTTTCTAATTACACCCAACCGTCCAAAGGCCCAATCGTCTGAATAGTGCCCAACCGTCTGAATAGTACCATGCGTCTAAGTGAAAAATGGATAAGTGTAGGCCCAGACGTCTGAACAGTGCCCAACCGCCTAAGTGTCCATGCGTCTAAGTCAGGCCCATGCGTCTGAATAGTACCCAACCGTCTAGAAAGTTTGCTCATGATGGCTAAGTGCAAGGCCAGACGTCTGAACAGGGCCCATGCGTCCGAACAGGGCCCATGCGCCCAACACTTAGAATTTATTTTCAGGAATTTTTACGGGAGTCTGTGCAATTAGGGTTTGAACGATGTTTGACTAGGGTTATTAAATGCACAATTCCATGCAAAATCATGATGGTCTCTATAATTTCTTATTATTATTATTATCATTACTGTCATCTTTATTATTATTATTAATATTATTAATATTGTATGACATTACGTGGTATGTTTATGATCGAATTGAAAAGTATTATCATTAATAAAGTGAAAGATTAATGATGAAGAAAAGTGGAACGTAAATAAATGAATGAAAGTCTTGCAAGCAAATGTATAGAGGTGCACGGCCTTATTGTCGTTAGCTCAACTGTGATGCGGGTTAGTTACCCCGAAGGATGCACACAGGGTCAATCATTAAGATTGACAATGAGGTGAGCGACCTTGTTGTCGCAAAAGACTCGGATAAAGTACAATCCTTGAGATTGCTAATGAGGTGAGCGACTCTGTTGTCGTAAAAGACTCGGATAAAATGCAATCCTTGAGATTGCTAATGAGGTGAGCGACCCTGTTGTCGCAAAAAGACTCGGAAAGATAATGATAAAAGTACGGAATGAGAGAAAGTTGATGAATGAATGATGAAGATAATAATGTTATTACCTAAGTGTACGTATGATGTGTGATCATATGCAAAAGTAAAGAATGGTTCTTAAACGGAAGTAAAGTATGTTTTATTATAAAACTAGGACTCACTCAGCAACGCTGACTTTTATGCATTTTTCAGTTGGCAGATAAAATGTTGTTAAGGATGGCACGCAGGTGAAGCTACTCGGCGAGGCATGACTGACATCCATTCATACATGATAATACTGTTGTTTTGTAATGCAATTGAACAATTATTTTGTAACCTGATTAAACCATGGTGTATTGCTTAACAACAGTGTTTATAATGAAATGAATGGCTTTTGTTAAATTAATTCCGCTGCTTAAATTTGTAATATGTGTCGTTTTATGTAAATATTGTTGTGAATGACCAACCGTGAGGTCTCCGGGATCGGGGCCTTACAAGTTGGTATCAGAGCTAAAGTTTAAGTGAAATAGGTAAATACTTTCAAAAGAAACCTAAACTTAAACTGAAAATAGGACAGAAAGAGGGATGTCAGCCCGAGTAGCTATGTGCCATCAGGTATTTCTTTTCTTAATGTTAACCGGTATTATATGCGTGTGCTCTTTGACTTATGTGTTTCTAGTAGATTTAGATACTGATGAAGTCAGGATAGGAAATGCCTGGGGTGTGAAGAGTAAAGTAAGTGGCTAATCACAACTGACCACTGTAATTAGAGACTTACTATACTTGACATAAACTGAGCTATTACCTTGAATGATGTGTTAGTGTTTGAATCTTATAATATCTAGGAAATGGCTGGACAGAAATCTTCCAAGGCTTCTAGAGGCAGAGGTCGTCCGCGTATGACTAGGAGTAGTGCTAAGGCTCCTGAGAGGACTCATGAGAACCCTGAGGTTCATGGTCAAAGTAAGGAGAATGAGAATGCTAGAATAAATGCCTCAGCTAGGGAGGCAATTGCTGATGAACTGCACCAGGTCATGCAGACAGTCTTACCGTCTGTGGTGATCGAAGTCATCAGGGCCGTAAGAAGCGAGGAGAGAAAAGAGAAGGAGAATAAGAAGAGGTCCATAGGCGAGGGAAGCAGAAGGGAGGAGGAACGACCAGAGCCTGAGACCGTATTACCTGATGAAGAAGAGGACGATGTAGTGGGGGTGACTACCAAGGGGTGCAGTTATGGGGTATTCCAAAGGTGCAAGCCCCCGACCTTCGATGGTAATGGCACTGCTGCTGCTGCTCACCGATGGGTGAGGGAGATGGAGCGAGTGCCGTGAGGACCAGAAGGTGAAATTCACCACTCACTCATTTGTGGACTCGGCCTTATGCTAGTGGGACAACATTGTCCAGGCCGAGGGTAGCAGGGCGATTGGCAAAATGAGGTGGAGCGAGCTGAAGAAGTTAGTGATCGAGGAGTTCTGTCCTCATCAGGAGTTGGAAAAGGTGGAGAGAGAGTTCCTGCAGCTGGAGGCGGGAACCATGACACATCAGCAGTACACCAACAAGTTCAACAAGATGGCACGGCTGGTGCCGGATCAGGTGACGCCCTTGTCACGAAAGATCAAAAGATACATCCAGGGCTTGCCGGCGGATATCCGTAGGCACATGATCGCTGCCCGACCGGCTGGGAGGCTCTATGATGAAAGGGAGGTGACGGTGGTGGAGGTGAAGAAAGCTGGTAGTGGTGACCGAAATTGGAACAGAATGCGGTTCGGGCATGGTGGTTTCGTCCCGAACAACAAGAAGATGAGAATAGATGACCGTAGAGTGGGGTCATCAAGCTCGGGACCTAAGAGGTGTGGCAAGTGCGGAAAGGAGCATGCGGGGGAGTGCAGACTGGGGCTCAACGTGTGTTTCAAGTGTGGGAAGCCGGGCCACATCTCCAGAGACTGTAAGGCGCTGAGGTGTTATACCTGCGGCAAGGAGGGCCATATGAGCAGGGATTGCAGGAGGCCGAGGGTGGAGGGTTCCAGAGCAAAGAAGATAGCCAGAACTGAAGGGCAGAAGGCGAGTGCCAGAGCTTTCACCATGACCAGGGAGGAGGCTAGGACGGACCCCGATGTTGTGTCAGGTACGTTTCTAGTAAATCAAACTCTTGCTTCTGTGCTATTTGATTCTGGTGCTAGTAGTAGTTTTATTTCTGCTAGTTTCTGTGCTAAATTGTCTACTAGTAGTAGACGTATCGATGAGCCCTTCGATATAAAAACTGCTATTGGTAAGTCCACTAGAGTTACTGATATGATAGAGGACTGTGCCATAGAACTAGAGGGTCATAGGTTTGCTGCTAAGTTACATGTGATGCCCCTAGGTGGATTTGATTTAGTACTAGTGATGGATTGGTTAGCAACCTATGAAGCTAATATCGTGTGTCGTAAGAAGATGATTAGAGTGACGGCGCCTGACGGAAGTTCGGTGACGGTATACGGTGATCGAGTTATGACGATTCCGAAGATGATTTCGATGGCGGTGGCGGGAAGGTGCATGAGGCGTGGATGTAGCGCTTATTTGGCCTACGTGAAGGACGTGGACACATCAACACCACAATTTCCCGATGTGCCGGTAGTGTGTGACTTTCCTGATGTGTTTCCAGAGGACTTATCAGGTGTGCCACCGGATCGCGAAATTGAATTTTAAATTGACTTGACACCCGGTGCTCAGCCTGTCGCTAAGGCACCGTATCAGTTGGCTCCAACTGAGATGAAGGAGTTAATGGAGCAACTGCAAGAGTTGCTCGATAAGGGGTTCATTAGACCGAGTATCTCTCCTTGGGGTGCTCCGGTCTTGTTTGTAAAGAAAAAGGACGGTAGCATGAGGATGTGTATTGACTGCCGTGAGTTGAACAAGTTGACGGTGAAGAATCGGTATCCATTACCGAGGATTGATACTTGTTCGATCAGCTCCAAGGTACCAGTTGGTTCTCAAGGATAGATCTTCGATCTGGCTACCATCAATTGAAGGTGAAGGAGCAAGATATTCCTAAAACAACTTTTTGCACGTGTTATGGACACTACGAGTTTCTCGTTATGTCCTTTGCTTTAACCAACGCCCCAGCTGCTTTTATGGACCTGATGAATCAAGTGTGTCGGCCGATGTTGGACAAATCAGTGATTGTATTCATCAATGATATCCTGATTTATTCAAGGAGCGAAGAAGAGCATGCCGGTCACTTTCAGGAAGTGTTGGAGACGTTGAGAAAGGAGAAGTTGTATGCTAAGTTCTCCAAGTGTGCTTTTTGGTTACGCGAGGTGCAATTTCTGGGTCACGTAGTAAATGCGGAGGGAATTATGGTGGACCCGACAAAGGTTGAGGCCGTGATACAATGGAAGTCTCCTAAGACGCCATCCGAGATTCGTAGCCTCTTGGGATTGGCGGGCTACTACAGGAGGTTTATTCAAGACTTTTCCAAGATAGCTTCACCTTTGACAAAGTTGACTCGCAAGGATGTGAAGTTCGTGTGGGGTCGAGAACAGGAGTGTGTTTTCGAGCAATTAAAGGCGAGATTAACACAAGCTCCTGTCTTGACATTGCCCGAGGGGAGTGAAGATTTAGTGGTGTATTCGGATGCATCTTATTCTGGGATAGGTTGTGTATTGATGCAACGCAGAAGGGTGATAGCCTACGCATCCCGATAGCTGAAAACCCATGAAGTCAACTATCCTACGCATGATCTAGAATTAGCTACGGTGGTTTTCGCGTTGAAGATTTGGCAGCACTACCTATACGGGACGAAGTGCACCATCTTCACAGACCACAAAAGCTTGAAGTACTTCTTCGAGCAGAAAGAGTTGAACATGAGGCAGAGACGATGGTTGTAGCTCATAAAGGATTATGATTGCGAGATCCATTACCATCCGGGCAAGGCCAACGTGGTGGCAAATGCCCTCAGCCGAAAAGAGAGACCCGAGCCAATTCATGTGAAGGCGTGCCAGTTAGTGATGACCTCGGACGTGATGACTCAAGTGAAGGAATTTCAAATTGAGGCGTGGAAGAGGATTGCCTCAACTCTGAACGAATGAGAGGGCTAGTCGTAGAGCTGGGAGAAAACACCCACGGAGTTAAAACCTGCTTTGGGCGAATATGGATCCCTCGTTATGGAGATCTACGAGGGCGAATCATGGATAAAGCCCACAAAACTCGATACTCCATTCATCCCAGTGCCACCAAGATGTATTAAGACATGAAGAAAGACTACTGGTGTCCGGGTATGAAACGTGACGTAGCGGAGTATGTGAGTAAATGCCTTACCTGTTTGCAGGTGAAAGCGGAACACCAGAAGCCGTACGAGAAAATCCAACCATTGGATATACCCGAGTGGAAGTGGGAGCACATCACCATGGACTTCATTACGAAGTTACCACGTACCCCGAAAGGGTATGATGCTATATGGGTGATAGTTGATCGCTTGACGAAGAATGCTCACTTCCTACTGATCCGAGAGACGTATTCATATGAGAGGCTCGCGGATCTATTCATCAAAGAGATTGTAGCTCGTCATGGTGTGCCGGTGTCTATTGTGTCAGATCACGACACTCGGTTTACATCTAAGTTTTGGAAGAAATTCCACGATACGATGGGGACGAGACTACACATCAGCACGACTTATCATCCTCAGACGGATGGTAAGTCTGAGAGAATGATCCAGACACTCAAAGACATGCTTCGAGCATGCGTAATCGATTTTGGAGGAAGTTGGGATGACCATCTTCCGTTAGCAGAATTCTCGTCCCCAACAACAGTTATCATGCCAGCATTGGCATGCCACCCTACGAGATGCTATATGGTAGGAGATATAGGACACCCGTTTACTGGGGTGATATTGGTCAGAAAGAGTTAGGGAGTATTGAAGTGATTGAGGCTACGACAGAGAAGCTCGAAAAGATTAAAGCCTTCATGAGGGCAGCTAAAGATAGACAGAAGTCGTATGCTGATAAGAGACGTAGACCGATTGAGTTCCAGGTGGGTGACAGTGTGACGTGAGGTCGAAGTCTCAATCAAATTTAAAACCAAATACTACTAAATAGCTAGCGGTAACTGGGTTATCGAACACAGGGAGTTTGTGGAATATGTGTTAACTCAAGCAAATTGCAGTTACCTAGATTTAACTATAATGACAAGAAATGAAAATTCAATAGTTTGTTGATTTGTTGAATTGGCTTAAAGCAAGAAAGCAAAGTAAATTGGTTTGTAAAAATCAGTAATGAGAGATATGTTTCCCTTTGGTATCCGGATTTTAACAAGCGATGATATTAGTGTTAATTGGGAAGAACCACATAGACATGATTCATGAGTGTGTGCTTGTGTGTGATTAAAGAGGACTAAGTACTTGTATTAGCAAGGTTATCTCTCGATAATCAGTATCACTATTGAACTAACCCAACCCTTCCATTAAATCAAGATTTGCCTATGGCATCAAGAACGTATAGCTAAAGTTAAGCAATCAACAAATGACCCATTACACACAATACACAATCATCATGACAAAACAATCACAAGATTAGTTTCATCATCCCATAAATATAAAACACCAACATGATTAAAGTCACAAATTTTTCAAACCAAAAGGAAACACAAAAGGAGATTAGCCACTCATAGTTTCATACATAAAAACGAAGTTCAAGATAGAATCCATAACAATCAAAATGAAATAACAAGGATTAAAGTACCAAAAGATCTTGTTCTCCAACACCTCAGAACCACCAAAATCGCCCCTCTTTTGCCCAGAAGTCGTCAGATCTCCCGATAATGTTAAAAGACACCAAAAAATGATTTAAAACACAACAGTTACGTTTTCCTCGCGGCCTCCACCGTAACTTACGGTAGCCACCGTAAGTTACGGTAGAGCTCAAACTGCTACGGTGGTTCTCTTCTGTGTTACGGTGAAGAAGTTCAGGATTTTAGGTCCACCGTAATTTACGGTGGCCACCGTAAATTACGGTGGGGCCCTGAATGTTTTGTTGCTTCTCTTCTTCCTTCCACGTGTGTCCCGTTCCACACTGAGCAACGTTTTATCCACTTTTAGCTCTCAAAACATACTTGAAACATAAGCAACTGTAGTTATCTAATTCAAGATAATTACATGACTAAGTGAAGGATAAATTCGTCTTTAAACATCATTAAGGGTTGTCCTATGGACCACCCGTCACAGGGTTATGTTAAAAGTCTCACCTTGGAAACGTATCATTCGGTTTAGAAAGCGGGGCAAGTTGAGCCCAAGGTATATGGTGTAGGATTCTTTATGCCCAAGACACATAGAATATTGATGCGGTTAGTTAGTTATGATCCAAGTCGGGTTATACCCAATAACAAGCTTAGCAAACACCCATTAATATTTAATTGATGATATGATCATGCAATTAAATATTTACACCAATTTAGAAAATGGGTTTTCTAAATAAGTTGCATATGAGAAAGAACAACTTATTAGTATATTTTGTTCAATAATATTATTTGAAGTGTTATTTAAATTAGTTGTATAACACCAAATAATAATGAGAGTATACTACTTATACAATTAAATGGTTAATTGCATAAACTAGTTACAAGACTAGATAATATATGTGTGTGTTAATTTTATAAAAGTGAGACTTTTTTAAACATATTCAACAACCCCACTCCCGTTAATTTTTGGTAGCTTTTTATTAGTGGGGAACACACACACATGCATACTTGACTAGTCCCACTAACTTTCTCATATATCTCCATACGTGCAACATAGATCAATATGCTCTCTCTCTCTCTCTCTCATTTTTGTTTACGGAAACAAGCAAGAAAAGAAGGGTTTTTGGAGCTGATATATTTTGTGGTGTTTCTTCCTAACAAGAAGGTGTTTTTGCAAAGAGCTTGGGGTATACAAGCTTGAGGGATCCTTCTCTTGAAGCCTTGGCCGAATTTTCAGCATCCAACATCCCCTTTTGTGTCGTTTTTGCTGCTGCTAAAAGGTAGAAATCACAGCTCAATGTAGCTGTGATTTTATGTACATTTACTTGTGTTCATAGCTTGTATATTCACATAAATGATTCTTTGTTATATGGGTTTGTTTTACACATATATATATCACCTAAACAACATGATTTTTCAGCTTAATAATCATGCTTTAAAGTTGTTATTCCGCTGTGTTTTCAGAAAGTTTAATGGGTTAAACTTTGATTTAGTATTCTAACAAACCCAACAATGGTATCAGAGCCGGTTATGTGGATAGCATGCTTGTTAGTATCCTTTAAAAATTTGTTTTATGGGATTTTATAACCCCTTTAAGGGCTGAAATATTCTTGCATGTTGAATCCCCAAGCTTTCAAGGTTATATCACACATGCTGTGATTAAACCTTGAAAGATATATATATATATATAATGATATGTATATTGTTTGGACAATGTTTGAAACCCGAATTTTCAGTTTATGTTGGCTGAAAATCGTGGGTTTTAATGGGGATTCTTAGTTATGTTTGGATGATATGATCATTGGTTATTAGTGTGCATAACCTAGCCTTTGGCCTTATGTTATTTGGATGATTGGAATGGTTGTTTTAATTCATTCAATTGGGTTGTAATATTTATGTTTATTATTTGGGTTGTAATTATTTATTCATTTGGTTATGTAATAAATAGATTAGGTGCATTTCTTTTATTAGAAAAATATATTAGGATATAATTTTTGTAAAAGGAAGATGCATAAGATCAAGACCCAAAGATGGACATCAAAGACATGGACCTTGAAGTATTTGGATATGGATTCAAGTGGGAGTCCATGGACACATATAATGTGTCATTACAAACCCTTAGGAAAGACCTTATGACAACACTTATGATGGCAAACAAGGTGTTGTCAACTTAGTGGCTATGGTTATGCACTCATGTTTATATGTATATGCTTATTTGAATGTTTGTTGTTTGATTGTTTGGTTGATATTTAGTCATACATTACAAACTCATTAACAAACTTAACAAGCTGAAAATTGATGGTTCTTAATCATTGAAAGTTAATAAAAGGTTATTAAAATGATTTAATGATTTTAAAGATTAAAAGTAGGTTTTAATCAAAGGACCATAGGGTATCTTGTATTTGAAAGCATGCAAATACAAGTACATAGAGTTTTCTAAACTAGAATTATGAAACCTTTAAATATTCTAAAACAAGATCAACACCGTCCTTTTACACAACACTTAAGTCACTTGGGAACTCTTAGTGGGATAAAGGTCACCTAACCATTTTGAGGGAACTTATGACTTAGGGTGAGAATGCCATATTCGTGGGATAAAGGTCACCTAACCACTCATTTTGGCAAACTCACACATATGTGAAAGTAGGATGTCTTGATTTGCAAACCATGTTAAATGGATCACCTACAATATGGTTTCCAAATAGTGTTGATGGGATTAACATGCCGACCTTACATATGATGTTTAAAGTCGATCCCATACCTCTAGAAGTTGCAAATGGTTGCAACCGTCAATCGTTGACCACCTTATTAATTTAAATCGTGGGATAAAGGTCACCTAACCATAATTTAAATGTAATGTTGGGTTCTAGATTTTAATATGAAAATGACCTTAAAAGGTATTAATTATTAAAATAGCAATATCGAAAATACTAAAATAGATCTTTGTTAAATTTTGTAGATGGCCACCAATAATGACAATCATGATAACTCATCCGCGTCCACCCAATTATTACGAGCGATCCTCCAAAAAGAATGTCTAAATCATAACAATTTCATTGATTGGTATCGAAACTTGAGAATCGTTCTCAAGCAAGAGAGAAGATCATATGTTTTAGACGACCCTATCCCCGATCAACCTACTGAGGATGATGAAGAGGCCTACAACGATTGGCTGAAGTACACTGAGGACTCCGTCCAAGTGTCTTGTCTCATGCTAGCGAGCATGAGTCCGGATCTCCAAAAGGAGTATGAACATCACGGAGCTTATGACATGATAACCCAGCTGAAGGAAACGTTCCAACAGCAAGCAAGGGTTGAGCGCTTCAAAACGGTTCGAGCACTCCATGCATGTCGTATGGACGACAACCAATCTGTTTCATCTTATGTACTTAAGATGAAAAGTCATATTGACCGTCTCGAGAGGTTTAATTGTCCCGTCTCGAAGGAATCGGCCACGGATTTGATCCTTAATGGCCTTACCAAGAAGTTCGAGACATTTGTGTTGAATTACAACATGAATGCATGGGACAAGAGCATTGGTGAGCTTCACTCAATGCTTAAAACGGCCAAGGCGGCCATGGGTAAAAGGGTTTTACCCGTTCTCACCATCAATGAAGGTGGGAACAAGAAAAGGCCTTATCCCGCACCCAAGGCAAAGGTTGCCAAGGGTAAGGGACCCATTTGGGGAAAAGGGAAAGGGGTGGCAAGGGTGCCACCCAAACCACTAGAGAAAAAGCAAAAGGTTGCTACTAATGACTCATGCTTCAAGTGTGGGGAGATTGGACATTGGGCAAGGAATTGTCCTGTCCATCTCCAAGAGTTGAAAGCAAAGAGGGATGTCGGGCAGACCTCAGGTACAATATACATGATTCATATTGAATCTTAATGTTACATCTTCTAACACATGGGTATTGGATACCGGATATGGAACTCATATTTGTAATTTGTTGTAGGGGTCACAAGAAGTAGGGACTTCAATCAAGGGGACGTCAGCCTCTTCATGGGCAATGGAACTAAAGTCTTAGTTGAAGCTCGTGGGGACTACATCCTAAAACTTCCAAGTGGCTTGGATGTTATTTTGAAGAATGTTTTGTATGCTCCTAGTTTGACTAGGAACATTATTTCTGTATCCCAATTAAGACATTATGATTATGTATTATCTTTTGTTGAAAATGATATTCATGTTTCTTTAAATGATATGTTCTATTTTAAAGTTGTTCCCATAATGGTATTTATGAATTGGTTCATGAAAATGCTTTAAATAGTTCATTGTACCAAACTAACACCAGAAACTCAAGTTGGATTTGAGTGATACCTATCTTTGGCATTGTCGTCTTGGTCATATAAACAAGAAACGTATACAAACACTTCAAAAGAATAGTCTTTTAAAAACAATTGAATGTGATTCATTTGATGTTTGTGAATCTTGTTTACAAGGAAAAATGACTAAGGCACCCTTTAGTGGAACTAACGAAAGCGCAAAAGATTTATTAGGAATCATGCATTCGGATGTATGTGGTCCTTTTAAGCCAATGACTAGGAATGGTGAAAGATACTTCATTACCTTTACCGACGATTATAGTCGCTATAGGTATGTGTACCTATTAAGGCACAAAGATGAAGCTTTTGAAATGTTCAAAATCTTCAAGAATGAAGTAGAAAATCAACTTAACAAGTCGATTAAAGTTCTCTGTACCGATAGAGGAGGTGAATACCTAGGTGATGCTTTTCAAGATCATCTTAGGAGTTGTGGGATTGTCCCACAACTCATTCCACCTGGAACACCACAACATAATGGTGTGTCTGAGAGGAGAAATCGAACCTTACTGGATATGGTCCGATCTATGATGGCTAGAAGAACATTGCCTCTATCATTTTGGGGTTTCGCTTTGCTCTCCGCGGCCCGTATTCTAAATATGGCCCCAACCAAAAAGGTGGAAAGGACACCCTTTGAAGTATGGCATGGAAGAGAGAGATCCCTATCATACTTAAGGGTCTGGGGTTGTGAGGCTTATGCTAAGACTCCCACCCCAAACAAATTGGAAGTCCGATCCATCAAGTGTATCTTTGTTGGATATCCTAGAGATTCTATGGGATATTATTTCTATGATCCACTAGAACAAAAGGTGTTTGTTGCCAGAAAGGGTGAGTTCTTAGAAACAAAGTTCCTTATGGAAGAAACTAGCAGAACAGTGGATCTTGAGGAGGATCAAGAACCACAACCCGATGCATGTTTGGTTGAAACTAACACTCAATATGAGGATGTTGAGGATGATCAAACGGTTGATTAATACACACAAAACATTCGCAGAAGTGGTAGAACTAGTAATCCACCTGAAAGATACGGATTTTTCATAGATGGATGCTATGTGGTAGATTCAGATAAACCAACCACATACCATAATGCAGTGTCCAATTCGGATTGTGATAAATGGCTTGAAGCCATGAATGTTGAGATGCAATCCATGTATGACAATCAAGTTTGGGAACTTGTTGAACCACCTCTTAATTCCAAGGTAGTTGGAAGTAAGTGGGTTTTCAAGAAGAAAGCCAATATGCATGGAAACTTGGATACTTATAAAGCTAGACTTGTAGCAAAGGGTTTCACTCAAACTCTAGGGGTTGACTATGATGAAACTTTCTCACCTGTTACGATGCTAAAGTCTATAAGGATATTGTTTGCCATAGCTGCTTATTATGACTATGAGATTTAGCAAATGGATGTCAAAACTGCTTTCCTAAATGGATATCTTGAGGAAGATGTCTATATGGTTCAGCCTGAAGGTTTTGTCGATCCAAAACATCCTAACAAAGTATGCAAGTTAAAGAATCAATCTATGATTGATAAGAAGGCTAAGCACAATAACTTTCCTAGTATTGTATGTTGATGACATACTACTATTTGGAAATGACATTCCAACCTTGGAAGGTGTAAAAACCTGGCTTGGAAGTTGTTTTTCCATTAAGGATCTTGGTGAAGCCGCCTATATTCTAGGAATAAAGATCTATAGGGATAGATCAAGGCGGTTGATTGGTTTAAATCAAAGTGTATACATTGATAAAATCTTGAAAAAGTTCAAGATGGAGAACTCTAAGAAATGTACCGTACCTATTCAAAGAGGAACGATATTGAGTACGACTCAATGTCCTAGCTCAAAGGATGAGCAAGATAAAATGAAGGCAATCCCATACCCATCTGCTATTGGATCCATCATGTATGCAATGATATGCACTCGGCCGGACGTTTCATACGCATTAAGCATGACAAGCCGATACCAGCAAAATCCTGGAAGCAGTCATTGGATGGCTGTTAAGAACATACTTAAGTACCTAAGGAGGACAAGAGATATGTTCCTAATCTATGGATCTGGTGATGAGAAACTCATTGTAAAAGATTACACGGATGCGAGTTTCCAAACCAATCGTGACGATTCACGGTCACAATCGGGATACATTTTCATTCTGAATGGAGGAGCGGTCTCTTGGAAGAGCTCCAAGCAGGATGTGGTGGCTCTATTAACTACAGAATCAGAATACGTCGCCGCCTCATTGGCAGCTCAAGAAGCTGCATGGTTGAAGAAATTCATTGCCGATCTAAGGGTTGTCCCTTCCATTCAGGACCCCCTAGAGATCTTTTATGATAACGAGGGTGCGATTGCTCAAATCAAGGAACCTCGTGCTCATCAAAAGACTAGGCACATTAAGCGGAGATTCAACTACATACGAGATGAAGTTGAAAAGGGAAAGATATGTATTCGCAAAGTTCACACGGATCAAAACATTGCGGATCCTCTCACGAAGCTCCTTGAAAAAGCAAAGCATGAAGGTCATACTTGTGCCATGGGACTTCGATATTCTAGTGATTGGATTTGATCTGTAAATTTTGTATTTGGGTATGTGGAACTCTTTATTATTTGAATAAAATTATTTGGTAATAATGTTTCAATTAATGTTCCAATTTAGCATGTTTAATCCATGAGTAAATTGTTTACTCTAAATGTTCGTAGTCGTTCATACTTGTGGGAATAAGTGTGAGGGTAAGACTATTATGAACTTGGATTGGTTGATATTCATAAGGATGAATATAGAGTAATAGGTTGCTACCAAGGTTCATAGATATTTATGGGATACAAATATTGGACTAACTCGCATCTCAAATTTTACTACATGGAATCTTATTGATTGATCATAAGTAAATTTGAGTAAAGGCGAATATCATTTGGTATCCTCTGACCTGAGATACATATTGGGTTTTGATATTCACCAAGTATTATACCTTGAGCTAATTCTTCACTGTCCTGAAATAGTGGACATTACATAAGGGTATGTTCAGGTATGACACGAGGTGTTTGTGAGAAACGTATGTAGTCAAGATGGAATTTGTTCCTCTTATTCGTTGAGAGTTAGATGTCTAAGGCCTGATAAGTTAAATCAACAAGGAATGATCATTCTGTATTCTTGGATTTAACATGATATCTGTAACAAAAGGATAGATGATTGATTCACCTAAATCATTTCAAGTAGGATAATTGAATGGGATGATGTTATTGAATGGCCATAAGTCATTAGTATTAAGGGTAGTAAACGTTTTTAGGCGGTATTTACTGCTTGCATCAATCGTCTATGAATCTTGGGCAAGTGGGAGATTGTAGGATTCTTTATGCCCAAGACACATAGAATATTGATGCGGTTAGTTAGTTATGATCCAAGTCGGTTATACCTAATAACAAGCTTAGCAAACACCCATTAATATTTAATTGATGATATGATCATGCAATTAAATATTTACACCAATTTAGAAAATGGGTTTTCTAAATAAGTTGCATATGAGAAAGAACAACTTATTAGTATATTTTGTTCAATAATATTATTTGAAGTGTTATTTAAATTAGTTGTATAACACCAAATAATAATGAGAGTATACTACTTATACAATTAAATGGTTAATTGCATAAACTAGTTACAAGACTAGATAATATATGTGTGTGTTAATTTTATAAAAGTGAGACTTTTTTTAAACATATTCAACAACCCCACTCCCGTTAATTTTTGGTAGCTTTTTATTAGTGGGGAACACACACACATGCATACTTGAGTAGTCCCACTAACTTTCTCATATATCTCCATACATGCAACATAGATCAATATGCTCTCTCTCTCTCTCTCTCATTTTTGTTTACGGAAACAATCAAGAAAGGAAGGGTTTTTGGAGCTGATTTTGTGGTGTTTCTTCCTGACAAGAAGATGTTTTTGCAAAGATCTTGGGGTATACAAGCTTGAGGGATTTTCAGCATCCAACATCCCCTTTTGTGTCGTTTTTACTGCTGCTGAAAGGTAGAAATCACAGCTCAATGTAGCTGTGATTTTATGTACATTTACACATGTTTATAGCTTGCATATTCACATAAATGATTCTTTGTTATATGGGTTTGTTTTACACACATATATATATATCACCTAAACAACATGATTTTTCAGCTTAATAATCATGCTTTAAAGTTGTTATTCCGCTGCGTTTTCAGAAAGTTTAATGGGTTAAACTTTGATTTAGTATTCTAACAAACCAACATATAGGACCTTTCCGAATCATTGCTCGAGTAAGAGAGGTGGCCTATAAGTTGAAACTACCAGATGAGTTAAGTGGAATTCACCCGACATTCCATGTATCTCATCTGTAAAAGTGTTTAGCACACGTGGATATGGTTGTACCACTGGAAGATATTGAAATAGATGAACGGCTCAATTATGTGGAGCAATCAGTGGTGATAATTGATCATAAGGAGAAGAAGTTAAGGAATAAAGTGGTTCTCCTTGTGCGAGTATAGTGGAAGCACAGGAAGGGATCCAAGTCTACATGGGAGATTAAAGGAAAAATGAGACAGCATTACCCTCATCTGTTTGAGGAATAACAGGTTTCGGGGACGAAACCTATATAAGGGGGGTGGACTTGTAACACCCGGTTATCTTTGAAAATTATGAAGGAATAAAAGTAAAGGAAAAGAAAGAAAAGCTATGAAACCCAAGTTGAGGGGTTAAAAGTATCCAAAAGGACACAACTTTTGAAAAGTTGGTGAATAAAGCAACATGGCCGCCCATGTTGCTTCTTACACCTTGACATTCGAATTTTGTTAGAGAGAGAAAGAGAGAGAGAGCAGAAAACTCTCGGAAGATTTTAGAAAAAGCAGGAAATTCGAAGTTTTTGGTAAAAAATCTCGATTTTATAATGTTTTAGATGATTCTAGACTCGGTTGTATGCTTATAAATGTGATTGTGTGTTCGGATTGTATATGTGTGTGGATTTTAGGTGCTAGAAACGTCTGGGAAGCTTAAAGAAGGGTTCAAACTCGAAAACAAACTAAGGTGAGTTCTAGAATCCCCTTTTTAACATGTTTTTAACAAATTTTAGGGATGGAAAATCCATGTGTATGTGTTTTTATAAAATTAATTGTCTACCCGTGTGTGTGTGTGAACGTGTATGTGGGTGGGTGTATGTTTTGGGGCTAAATGATGTGATGATTATGATTATGAATGTGTTATGATGCTTAGAATGTTAGTACTAAGCTTAGAATTTGATTTAAGACGAATTGGGATTGATTTATTTTGTTTAAGTGCAAATGAGATACCCAACCGTCTAAACAGTGGACCATGCGTCCAACTGTTTGATTTTTCTAAGTACGCCCAACCGTCAAAGGCCCAACCGTCTGAATAGTACCCAACCGCCTGAATAGTCCCATGCATCTAAGTGAAAAATGGATAAGTGTAGGCCCAGACGTCTGAACAGTGCCCAACCGCCTAAGTGCCCATGCGTCTAAGTCAGGCCCATGCATTTGAATAGTGCCCAACCGACTAGAAAGTTTGCTCAGGATCACTAAGTGCAGGGCCAGACGTCTGAACACGGCCCATGCGTTTGAACAGGGCCCATGCGTTTGAACAGGGCCCATGCGCCCAACACTTAGAATTTATTTTCAGAAATTTTTACGGGAGTCTGTGCAATTAGGGTTTGAACGATGTTTGACTAGGGTTATTAAATGCACAATTCCATGCAAAATCATGATGGTCTCTATAATTTATTATTATTATTATTATTATTATTATTATTATTATTATTATTATTATTATTATTATTATTATTATTACTATCATCTCTATTATTGTTATTAATATTATTTATATTGTATGACATTACGTGGTATGTTTATGATCGAAACGAAAAGTATTATCATTAATAAAGTGAAAGATTGATGATGAAGAAAAGTGAAACGTAAATGAATGAATGAAAAGCTTGCAAGCAAATGTATAGAGGTGCATGGCCTTGTTGCCGTTAGCTCAACTGTGATACGGGTTAGCTACCCCAAAGGATGCACACAGGGTCAATCATTGAGATTGACAATAAGGTGAGCGACCCTGTTGTCGCAAAAGACTCGGATAAAGTGCAATCCTTGAGATTGCTAATGAGGTGAGCGACTCTGTTGTCGTAAAAGACTCGGATAAAATGCAATCCTTGAGATTGCTAATGAGGTGAGCGACCCTATTGTCGCAAAAGACTCGGAAAGATAATGATAAAAGTACGGAATGAAAGAAAGTTGATGAACGAATGATGAAGATAATAATATTATTACCTAAGTGTACGTATGATGTGTGATCACATGCAAAAGTAAAGAATGGATCTTAAACGAATGTAAAGTATGTTTAATTATAAAACTTGGACTCACTTAGCAACGCTGACTTTTATGCATTTTTCAGTTGGCAGGTAAAATGTTGCTGAGGATGGCACTAGGTGAAGCTACTCGGCGGGGCATGACTGACATCCATTCATACATGATAATACTGTTGTTTTGTAATGCAATTGAACAATTATTTTGTAACCTGATTAAACAATGGTGTATTGCTTAACAATAGTGTTTATAATGAAATGAATGACTTTTGTTAAATTAATTCCGCTGCTTAAATTTGTAATATGTATCGTTTTATGTAAATATTGTTGTGAATGACCAACTGTGAGGTATTCGGGATCGGGGCCTTACACTAAACTATAGCTAATAGTTTCTAATTATACAGAGAAATAATGTGTTAGCGGATACAAAAGACCTCGGCATTTCATTTTGTTTATGTGCACTAGTTAGTGTTGGGCCCCTATATGGCTAGGTTTTGGAGAAATGATGTAATAGATAATCATAACAATGTTGTAGTAGTCCTATTAGGGAAAATTTTGTATGTAATTAGATCTGTTAATGGATAATATATTAGGTAACTATCTAAACCTATTAAAAGATGCATATGATAGTTTATACTCAATGTGTTTTGTTACATTCAAAGCTTCTAACATTCCATCGGGGTGTGTTAAAAAAACTATGATCATGATGTTTATTGTTATTCTTTCGGTTATATTCGTTCTTAAACATAATGAGTAGCTAACTTCATTATACTAACTAGGTTTGGTTAAAGATTAACATGTTATGACTATAGGTTTTGGAATTGAATGTGTATGTTTGTTTGGTAATCTTAGAACTTGAATATTCTCTACATAAAAATGATCATGTCACTTGTATTATACTTGATCTATACTTCCATGCTCATGCTTGCTTGATTTTAGTTGATTTCGTATGTTCTAGATTAGGTTTTGCATGTTAGAACTGATTACTTGGTATTTTTGATTCGAGACTTTGATTACAGATAACCTTGGGGGTATTGGTTGCATTTTTACTATATTTACAACGTAATATATCTTAAAGCTGATAAATATTAAAATCTCCTACCCGTTATGTCTTAGGTTCAGATTCGTGAGAGTGTGTTGTGTATTTCATTCGTGTTATTAGTGTTTTTGAGCATTTATCTAAAGTTTAATTGAGTTGTTCTTTGTTCTGGGGTTGCGGGTTAGTTTTTTCACAACATTATAAGTAGAAAACCTAGAGGTAATATATCATTAGACATTTTATCAAACTTATCATATTCTTCAAAATGTGTCTTTGGTTTTTCTAGAAAGTAGAAACATGTCATTCGTATCTTTAGAGGCAGTCATACGATTCATTATATTGTCATCATATGTTAGTTGAATTCCTAGCTAGATAATCATTTTACATATTTGATATTATTTTCATTTCCAAATTCGTATTTGTAGTTGTTTTACTACTTTTCATGTGTTTTCGCAAGTCTTATAATTCATTTAGTTATTTTGTTTTTCATTTGATAGTTGTTAGTTAAAATCACTCAATTAATCAGACTAGTATCTCATAGAGGTTTATTATAGAGAGGTCTCCAGTGTCCACAGATCTAATATTTGGTTCTTGCCATTACTATAAATATTTAAATAGATACACTTGCTTTTTATATGTAGTTCAGTTCTTTAGTGGAAATATCTTTAAAACTGTTTTCATGACTTTAATATTATTATATATATTTAAACACAACGTAGACGAGCATAATGAATGACTAGGAATTACTCAAGATATAACAATACCGTTTAACCTTTATGATTCACTAGCTTTAGGAAACACATGTATTACATGGGTTGAATTAAATTAAATATTAAATATAATAAAAATTTATTAATTATAAACCACTACTTTAAGATATGATTTAAAATACATATGCATACAAATATAAGTAATAAAATAATAATAATAGTTTTTTAACTTATATGTTTGAATTTTTTAACATTTTGTTTTAAAAAAAATGTCATTTTTAAAAATTTTATTATTGTAACTCTCAATTTAAATTAATTTTTGGCTTACAAAAAATTTACTTTTTAAAAACAGTACTTTTAAAATATCTTATATTTTTAAAAAAATTAGATGTTATAAAAAAATTATTTTACAAAAAAGATATTCTTTAGAAATAACATTAAAAAAATGAAAGGTTCAAATAATAAGTCTGCTAAAACTAAAAAATATAAGAAGTAATATCAACCATCAATCTTCTTAATCAATAGTTGAGATCAAATTATAGAAAAAAATTGTTAGATGGGTATTTTAAGAATAGGCAATTTTGTTGACTTTTTGTAAGTACCCTTCATTTTTTTAAACATTCGTAACGTTTATGTATGGCATCATTTTTTATAAAAATTACACCGTAAAAGTTTTTTTCTCTTTAAAATAAATACAATATTTTTATATAAAAAGATAATAATTTTTTTATGTTTTAAGATCATATCTCGTCATTATATTTTTAGTACATTTCATCGTGTATTTTTGTTAATTATTGTGTTTTCTTAAATACTTTTGTCTTTTTTCTAAAATGATGAATTAAAGAAAATAATGATGGAATAATATTATTATATATCTTTAATATATAACACAACAATAAATTAACAACTAGTTAATCTAATTTATTAAAACCAATGACAAATAACACAATGTCTCATTGTGTCATTTGATCGTTATTGTGTTATCTTAAACACTATAAATTTTGAAAAATACATTGGCGAAATAGTATCAATGTGTACTTTTAATTGTAAAATACAATGATAGACAACAAGAAGTTTATATAAACTATAAAAAACAATAAAAATAACATATTGTGTTATCTTCAATACTATGAGTTTCAAAAAATACATTGGTGAAAATATATGATTGTGTATTTCAATTATAAAATACAATAATAGATAAAACATATAATGTATAGAATCAATGATAAAAATAATATAAAATAATCTAAAACATAAAACATAATGGTTAATATATATAACAAATGATGTAAAATATATAAAACAATAAACTGGTATTTAACACAATGTACGCATAAGAAATAATGAATTGATATATTTGACATAATGACCAAAATGTCATACTTTTTAAAACAATGGAATGGCATGTGTCAAGCCACAATCCTTCTTAAACGTTTTAGATTAAACCATCTTTTTAGTATGACCCTATCTAATAAAAATATATTTTTCTTAATTTTCTTAAAACTATTTTTAATATAAAAAAGTTAAATAATGTTATTAGTAATTAGAGTAATTAGTTAATACGAGAGAGAAACAAGAAAATTTTAATTAGAAAAAATATGGTGTTGTCACGCATCTTTTATAGTTATTTTTTTATTAGGCTCAACATGGTGGAGGTGTATAGGACACCATACGTGGTAATGTGGTTTGAAAATGTGGCACCAAAGCCACTACAAAGATGGTGAAAGGGGGTGCCAAGGGATTCTACGCCAACCTCTTCACGGGCGTGAAAACCCCAAAGTCCAAATAGAGAGAGGGGGAAGAAAACAGAAGATTTTGATGGAGATTTCACTACTTAAATGTAAAAATATTAAGCTTAAATATAGAAATATGATGCTTAAATGGAGAAATATAAAAGAGTGAAGAAGAAGAATAAAAAAAAGAGCTAATTTGCCTGCTAGTTTATTTTTTAAAATTTTAATATGAAAGTTTCTCATGAGCCCCTTTAATTTATAGTAAAGTTTTAAATTCAACCCTTTAAGTTTGATTTGAATTAAAAATAACCCTAAAGTTAATAATTTCTTTTAGTTTTTACTATATTAGTTAAACGCATAATATTAATCATAACTAATTAAGAGTATTGTATATTAATCATAACCAATATATTAATTAAAATTATTACAATTAGTTAAAACCACTACACTTGATTTAAAAGTATGTTAAGTGAAATTATTTTTGCTTACATTGCATCTAGGTGTTAACTAAAATCATTTGTTAAATCACTACACATAGTTTTAAAAAGAAATATTTTATTTCAAAAGACAATCACAAGTTCAACCAAATTTCTAAGTCTAAGGAGAGTACTCCTCACGTTTTATATCCTATTCACTGTTATATCAGCGTCACATTATTTTTCATGTTCCACTCACTTTCCCTGTAAATATTTTTCACACCCTCCACATTCTATATTTCACCCACTTTAAGTTTTCCTACTTGTATTAAATAAAAATAATATGAAATCTAATAACAATACATAATTCATAAACACACTAGCATCGATTGTTGGGGCGAAGTGTGACAATATGTTCCACCATACCCCTTTAATAAAGTTGTACGTTTCACGGTTATGTATTCATCGAGCATTAGCCGCCTTTTGTGTTTCGCTAATTTCCCGTGTAGACAAGTATGCACAAATAGCATGATCTTCGTCTTTTAAAATAATGTTATGTAAGATTACTCACACGTACATAGTAGTTATTATTTTTTTAGCTTCCATGCCCTTGTTGGATGTTTCAAAATATGCTGCCCTTGCTTAAGGACACCAAAAGCCTATTTCATATTGTAAATCCAAGGATCGAAATACAGGAATTACCAGTATTAAAATAAATCAATTTAATGATCGCGGAATTATCACTAATTGACGTTTAATTGTTTTTAATGATTAGTGATGAACACAACCACAGAAACACAATAAATACGAAATCAATAATAATTCAAATGTATTTCATTAACTATACTGTAATGATTACAAAAGAATAATAATGAATGACTATGAACAATCGAATTCTGTGAAACGAATAATGTTTGATGTTGATGTGACGGCAGCTAGGGTTGCACAATGAACTCTTGACAGCCGTAATATTGATTGATTGTGTTCACATCGAGATGTGAAACCTAGGACTCATATTTATACACGGTTTGAGTCGGTTAAGGAAACACCGGATCTCTCGGGATTTGTTATTGATTGTGTTGACTTGTTTGACTTCTTGATAGTTGCAATCGCACAAGTATAATGATCTTCCGCAGCAATCTTCTCGTCCGCAGAACATTTGTTCTTCCATAGATGATTTAGTTTTCCGTAGCAAAGTTGTTCTTCCGTAGGAGTCTTCACTTCATGGTACTTGATCATCCGCAGGAACATGTACTTGGTCATTTGGTCTTGTATGAAACATATCTACGGATTAATAAAATTGTTCATCCGTAGATGTTTCATACACTTGGTCAATTCCATGAATCCATCCAAGTATATTGTTTTTTCCTGTCAAGTCACAAATCAACACACATATATATGGGGTTATCCTATAGATTCAAATCACATATATATATATTTTGACTGTTACAAATATTAATTACAAGACTTGATTTTCAAGTACTAAGCCTATACAAAATTGATCTAGCCCTATACAATCTAGACCTAACAATACTCCCCCTTAGGCTTAGCTCCTTGTAATCAGTCTTTCAACACTGCTAGCTCCTTGACTCTTGATATAATTTTGTTGTAGAAGTAAGATACAGCTGCCTTTTGATCATCATACTTGTATTTGATCTCCATTTTGCTGATCTTCTTCAGAGTCTCGTATCCAAGTCCCAGAACATCCTCTTCTGTAGTGAGAGTCTCCAAGACTCGGTCATTCTTCACTACTTCAAGTTCATCTTGTTCGGAGAGGCGAAGTTCTGTGACTTCATCATATTCTGTGCCCTTCAGCAAGCCTGCATTGTGTCTGCGTCGTTTGTAGGCCTTTGCATGAAGTTTGTCTATGACTTGGATCATGTGTACATACAGGAACAGATCATTTTGAGCTGCTTCATCACTCAGCTTCGGAAAGAATTTGTCATGAAGGTAAGAAGTGTAGCTTGGATGAAGCAACTTGATTTCCGCAGGATCAAAGATCCTGATCTTTTCAGCTTGTTTGTTCTCTGCAGTTCTCATCAGCACCAGCTCTTTTGTCCTCTCTACATATCCCCACTCAGTAATAGGGAGTGTGTATTGAGTTCCTTCAATGCGTTTGATGGTTGCTGATGTTCTATTGTTATAGCCAACCCTCTTTAGAAATTCATCATCTACTGAGTCAGAGGCATTGGACTTGGATCTTTTCAGCCCTTGAGTTCTTCGTTTGTGATCATTATCATCTCTTTTAGCTCCTATGATCACATCATCTTTGAACCTTGTTTTCAGTTGACCCACTCTGCTTGAGAAGTCCCTGCCCCTTGGGTGTATTGGATAATTTGTCAAGGTAAGGCTTTGCAGGTCCTTTAGATCATTCTCAGGAAGGCAGAGTACTGAAAACACATCACGGAAGTATTCAATTCTTCCTGATGTCCTTTTAATCACTGCACAATCCCACTCCTGATCATATTTCCATGCCATGATCTTATTTTCTTCAGCTGAGTTGGGAGTTGTGAGGTGATCAATCAACTGAATCAGAGTAGACTTCTGATCAGTTATTTCTCTGACAGTGGTACCAAGGGGCCATACTTTGCCTGGGATGACTTCCCTTGGTTCCCTGATGAGCTTATCCTTTGCTTTATGCTGATCCTTGGGTTCCACAGTGATTGGATCAACAGATAGTTTGCTTTGTTTGTCATCAGTAGGATGAGGAGCTGTTGTTCTGAATTTGACACCCGTTTCCAATTCCACCTTCATTACATGCTCCATCATCCTCCGCAGTTCTCCAGTGGTTCTACCTTTGAGCTCATGCGGTTTGTAATTGTGGCCCTGTAACCAGCAAGTCATATTGTACTTTGTAAGTTTTGCTGTGTCACAGTGGCCCAGATCCTTCCTTATCTTCTCCAATGATTGAAAAGTTATAAAGGCTTCATAATCACAATTTAGGATTATGAACCTTGCAAACTCAAATTCTTTCAATGCATTCTTCATTTCTGATGTGTTCATCCTCTCAACCATGTCATATGGAAAACCATGGTTGATGAGGGTCATAAACATGCTCGAATCAGGCCTCTCTTCTATTATGTCAGCTGTTGTTAGAAGGTCATCGGCCTTTCCATCCTTTTCTCCAGTGGGGGACTCAATTCTTGTCAGTTCCTCCCACTCTTTCTCACTGTCATCATCATCAGTGGATTGTACCTTCACAGTAGACACATCTACTGAAGGTGTAGGTGCAGGGGATGGAAGTTTTGCTTTCTTTGGAGAGCTTTCAGCTTCATGTTTCTTTTCAGTTGCTCCCATGTATTTTCTTTTCCGGGTGTATGGAATCATTTGCTTAGCAGCTTCACCCGTCTGTTTTGGTTTATCAATACTTGGGGCATCTTTTGTTTGCAGATCAGATATTTTCTTTTTCAGCTCTGCTATTTCTGCATCTTTCTTTTTGAGCAGTTCAGATTTCTCATTTTGTTCAGTCTTCAAAGAAGCCTCCAACTCTTGTTCTCTATTCAACAATGCATCAATGACTTCACTGTTGCTTAGAGCATCTTCTCTCAGCCTTTTCAGTCTAGCATCTTTCTCTCAGCCTTTTCAGTCTCTTTCATCTTTTCATCTTTTTCTTTGATTATACCTTTCAGCTCTTGTATTCTTTCTTTTCTCTTATTTGATTTGAGTACTAACTTGTTGTACTCAGCAACCAGATAGCTTTTGCTGACAGGAATGTCATTGTCACTTAAATCATCTTCATTGTATGCAATGACATCCTCAGCAGATCCTTATACTTCCTCATGCTCATCAGCAATTTGTTCATCTTTCAATGAAGATATTGGCTCAGTATGTGCTGATGTAGCATGTTCTTCTGTGTGTGTTGGTGAGATAGGAACAGTGCTGGCTTGAGATAATATCTCTGTATCTCCTGAGTGTACAGAGTGTACAGACTCAGTTATCTCAAAAGGCTCGGTTCCAGCACTTTCCGGGGATGCATGTTTTGGAGATTCTGGTGGTGGTAGTACAGGGGATTGAGCTTGAAGTGGAGAGAAAGGTTGAGTGTGATGTGATGATGACTGAGAAGCTGATGATGATTGTTGTTAGGCTGGGGATGTTGGCTCAGTGCTTTTGGTGGATGATGATGAGATTAGCATAGGTGATTGATGTTGATGAATTGGTGAGATTGGTTGGGTGTTCAGGCTTGTTGGTGATTGTGCTTGTTGAGGGGGTGTTTGGCTAGGTGTTTGATGTTGGAGTGGTGGAGTTTGGGTTGACGATTGTGATGCTGATAGATGTGGTGAGTGAGATGCTTGTGCAGAATCAGCAGATGATTCTGCTTCTTCTGCCCAAGCCAACTCTTGTGGCAAGTCTGCTTCTGGATCTAATACATGTGCAAACATTGGCATATCTTGTCCCTGGTACTTTCCACTAAGCTTGTTTAGCACAGATTTGCTCAAGTGTGCTTGCACAAACACATTCCCAACTCTGTCCACCCCAGATAGTTCTGAGTTGATCACCAGTTGCAGGAATCTCGGGAACATATACATCTTGTCATTCTTCTGCAGTTTGACTTGTTCACTCAGACAATTGAAGATGTATTTTGCGTAGTTGTAAATTCTCCCCTCAAATATCCCAATAATCCCAGATGATATGTGCCTGGAGAATCTGTCCAGTCCCGACTTCCTGTTTGACAAGCATTTCAGGTAGGTATGACACAAAAATCTGTACGGTTTGCACAGCCTACCCTTCTTGATTTCCCCTTTTTCGTAGTCACCATCGTACCCCATCAGATTGAAAATTTTCTCTATGTATTCATTCTCGAATACATCGGGGTGATCTCTCTCTCTATCACCCAGTTCCAAGCATCTTCGTAAGATGTTTTCAGTGATTCGAAGACGCTTGTTCCGAATCTCAGCCACAATCACTTCTTCATCATCTTGTTCTTCAACTCGTGCTGAGTTCTAGAAATCGATTATGTGTACCTGATGGATCACAGGCTCAGCCGTCAAGGCGTAGAAGAGCCTTGATCGTCGGAGATATCTGATGATATCTCGACATCCTTCCGCCGCCGGATCATCAGCGTTTAAGAACGCGCACACATTATGTTCTTTGGCGAATCTATTATCCATCTGTAAAGAAAATCAAGTTAGAAAACATGCAGTTGAATCGTTTGAATGTCAATAACCGATTAAACAGTTTCTTACTGATGTTTAAGACATGATTTACCTTTGCAATAACAGTAATTTATTACAGGATAATGTTGATGATGTGTTCTTGGAAACGGATATTTTGAAATTTGAACAAGAGGGAAAATGGGCGATTTTCTAGGTTAAAAGTGAAAAAGTGCTCTGTAAAAATATCTGAAACCTTATTTATAGGGGAACATAATAATTTCTTTTATTAATTATGTTCTTTTATTAATTATGTTGGGCCCACTTCCAATCATTCCTATCCGCATACCAAGTGTTTAGAATGCATTATCTCTTCCGCAGAGCATCTACGGAACCTTGACATCTGCGGATGTCAACATCTGCGGAACCTTAACATCTGCGGATGTCTTAACATCTGCGGATGTAAACGTTCAAACAATGCATTTGTTTTGCTGCTGAATCAGAAATCACATAATACTTCTACGGATGAGAGGTATTACTGAAACTTCTGCGGAACATAAAAAGTTTAAAACTTTAAATGTATGATATCTACAGAGTAGAATCAAATGTTGATGTTGGACATTGTTGACTTTATTTACATGGCAATTAAGTACAGAGAGGCAAGTTTCCTGTATCCTGCATTCAAGTTAGTGCTCAAGTTCCAATTCCTTCAAAGTAATTCAGATCAATTATCAGCTTTTATTATTTTTCATGCATGAACTACTCCCCCTAAATTTGTGATTAATGTGAGACAGTTACATTTATCATAAATTTAAGTTGTAAACAGGCATGACAGGCATATGACAGTCTAAATGAGAGAAAGTCAGTTGAGATAACAATTAAACATCTGACAAACAGTTACATGCATGCATATATATATAGAGGGATCATACTATAACTTGGCTTCTGCTGATAATTAGTTGATTCAATACATACTTGATTGCAAGTATATGGATCCACTTAAATTCAAACATGAGTACTGTATCAACTAGGCATGCTATTTATCATGTTGTGAAGTTTGTTAATCAGTAGCAATCATGAGTCCCACATTCAATTATCATTGTAGTATGTCTTCCGTAGGTGAGGCAAATCACTACAGTCCACACTTAATGACTATGTACATTAAATTATAAGTTCTATCTTGAGACAAATTTCAGTCTCATGAATGCTTTGATGTTGAAGCTCTTTGACTTGATGTACAATGGATCACAAGTGATTCCTTTTTAGAGCTGAAATATGATCTTCATAGTCACCAGGTCTTTACTTTCGTAAAACAGAGGTGAACTTTAACCCAGGTCTTTGTTTACACAAAACAGAGGGAGAATGAAGATCACACTTATTAATCACAGTCCCAGGTCTTTGTTCACACAAAACAGAGGGAATATGACTTTGCAAAGATAGAATATTATAAAGTATTTTACATAGTGTGCTTGTGTAAGTGATTTGATCACATCAGGAGAGAACATACCTTCCTGATTCTCAAATGGAATCCTCACAGACAGTTACCTCATGCTTTTAGTTTGGCATGCTCTTAGCTTTGTTTCCACTCAAGTTGAACCTACTCACATATCAGTATGATATAAGTCAGATTGAGGTTTTGTTTAATAGCCAAGTATAGTCTACTATCATTTCCCTTATATAATGCATGTATAGATGTTCTATCAGACACTTAAGTTATCCTTAACGATTACTCTTCACAAAGTCAATCATATGCTTTTGTTGATTTATTCTAAGTTAATCATCCCTAAAGATTCTATCAGAAAATTAAATCTAACAGAATCAAATGCTTTAGTAAACAAATCAGCAAGCTGATTGGTTGTGTCTACTTTGACTAACTTGATTAGACCCTTTTCAGAGCAATCTCTCAGAAAATGGTATCTGATTTCAATATGTTTTGTTTTACTATGTTGAACTGGGTTAGCAGTTATAAACATAGCAGCTGAATTATCAATATGAATTGGTGTATGAAGGAAATTGTAACCATAATCAAGTAATTGGTTTTGCAACCAAAGTACTTGAGAGCAACCTGCTGAAGCAGCTATGTACTCTGCTTCAGCTGTGGATACAGATACATTTGTTTGCTTCTTGCACTGCCATGAAACAAGTCTTGGTCCTAAAAATTGACATCCACCAGTTGTGGATTTTCTGTTGTTGTTGCACCCTCCATAGTCACTATCTGAGTAGGAGTAGAGGCTAAAATCTCCATCTTTGGGATACCAAAGTCCCAATGCAGGTTTGCCTTTCAGGTATCTGAAAATTCTCTTTACAGCATTCAGATGTGACTCCTTTGGGTCTGATTGATACCTGGCACAAACACAAACAGCAAACATGATGTCAGGTCTACTGGCAGTTAAGTACATTAATGAATCGATCATTGATCTATACAATCTTTTGATCTACGGATTTGCCAGCAGGGTCAGGCACAATCTTGTCTATTGTTGATGCTGGTGTCTTGCATGAAGTGGAATCAGCAAGATTGTACTTCTTCAAAATTTGATGAATGTACTTTTCTTGATTGATGAAAATGCCATCTGGTTTCTGATGAACTTGTAAGCCAAGGAAGAAAATCAATTCTCCCATGGAGCTCATCTGAAATTCAGATTTCATCAAGTCTTCAAAGCTTTGGCACAGCTTCTTGTTAGTTGATCCAAATATTAAGTCATCAACATATATTTGAACCACCAAAAGATCTTGATGTTCATGTTTGAGGAAGAGTGTCTGATCAATTGTTCCTCTCTTGTAGCCATTTTTCAGCAGGAATGATGATAGTGTGTCATACCACTTTCTGGGTGCTTGATGAAGACCATACAAAGCTTTATCAAGCTTGTATACTCTATGTGGATAATCAGGGTCTTCAAAACCAGGGGGTTGAGCAACATAGACTTCTTCATCAATCTTCCCATAGAGGAAAGCACACTTCACTCCATTTGATAGACTGTGAACTTTTTGAAGGAGGCATAGGCTAGGAAAACCCTTATAGCTTCAATCCTTGCAACTGGTGCAAAGACTTCATCATAGTCTATTCCTTCTTCCTGGGTATAGCCTTGAGCAATGAGCCTAGCCTTGTTTCTCACTATGATACCTCTGTCATCCAGCTTGTTTTTGAACAGCCACCTTGTTCCAATTGGATGTTGATCCGTAGGCAAGTCTACAAGAGTCCACACTTTTTGTTTTCTGAATTGTTGTAGCTCTTCTTGCATAGCCTCAATCCAGCTGTTGTCTTTTAGTGCAGCTGTAATGTTTGCAGGAACTGTTTGGGACAAGAAGCAGGTGAACAAACAAATGTTTGCCACACCTCCTTTGTTCCTTGTAGTTCTTGTATTCAGATCTCCAATGATATTGTCTGTTGGATGAGACTTGTGGATTCTGCTTGTTGAGACAGCATCAACTGGAACTGTGGTGTCTAGGTTTGAGAAACCCATTGAAGCAGATGGTGTCAGCTGAGAGGTTGAGTCGATGAAATAATCAAAAGGCTCATGTTGATCAGCTTGTGTAGTAGTTGCTGCTGGGTTGTCTTCTTCCGCAGGAAGTTCTACGGAAGTAGCATTTTGTTCTTCCGCAGGAGGTTCTACGGAAGCATCATTTTGTTCTTCCGCAGGAGGTTCTGCGGAAGCAGTATTTTGTTCTTCCGCAGGAGTAACTGCAGCATCTACGCACGTATTTTGTACTTCCGTAGAAGATGCATTACCATTCACGGATGAACATTGTTGTTTTGCAGGCATGGTTTGTTGATTTAACACTTCTTCTTTATCCCTTGGTTCAGCAGCTGAGGCAGGACTTACATCTGCGGATACGGATGCATCAGCGGATGTATTTATGGATGTAACTTCATGCTGCTGACTTGATTCTTGCTGAGGTGCAGTTGAACGTTGTACCCTTGGTGGGTCAGCTGTTAGGGGCACTTCATTTAAACTTGGAGGCACAAATGGATAGCATGTATCCGCAGCACCTGCATTGATCAGATAACCAGTGTTAAATGATTCCGTTAATGCATCTATATCAAATAACCAAGATGATCCTTTTACATTAGTAGTGAACATGGATTCATCAAAAGAAACATTAGGAGTCTCTTCAACTATGTTATGTTCTGGAATATAAACCCTATATGATTTAGAAGTGGATGAATATCCAACAAAGAAACCGTCATAGGCTTTTTCAGAAAATTTTCCCAATTGTTCTTTAGTATTCAAAACAGACACATGACACCCAAAAGCTCTAAGATATCCTATAAAAGGTTTCCTTTTAAATAAGAGTTCATAAGGTGTTTTATTATGTTCTTTGACTATCAAAGTTCTATTTTGAACATTGCAAGCTGTATTCACAGCTTCAGCCCAGAAAGTAATGGGCAACTGAGAGTCAGCTAGCATTGTTCTGGCTGCTTCTATGAGTGTTCTATTTCTCCTTTCAGCCACTCCATTTTGTTGAGGAGTTCTTGGTGCACTGAATTGTCTTGCTATTCCTTTATTCCTGCAAAAAGAATCCAAATCAGCATTAACAAATTCAGTTCCATTGTCACTCCTAAAAATTTTAACTTTTAAATCAAGTTGATTCTCAATCTTGATCACAAAGTCCATTAATGTTTCAGATGTTTCACTCTTATGTTTTAAGAAGAAGACCCATGTGAATCTAGTGAAATCATCAACTATAACCAAACAATATTGCCTTTTTCCAATGCTCAGTACATTGGTTGGACCAAAGAGGTCCATATGGAGCAATTTGAGTGGTGTAGTGTTAGTGTTTATTGTTTTGGATTTGTGGGACACTCTGTGTTATTTTCCTTTATAACATGAAGAACAATGATTAGAACAATGAAATTCTTTCTTTGGTAATCCAATGACTAAGTCATTTTTCACCAATTTATTCATGTTTTTCATGTTAGAATGGACAAGCCGTCTATGCCAGAGTTGAGATTCATCTTCGGAAGACTTGGACAACAGGCATGTCTCATGATTTGTGAGTGTGGTGTTGTTCATATCCAAAATATATGTGTTGCCTTTTCTTGATGCTTTAAGAAGTATCCAGTCTGCTAGAACTGTAAAACCTGGCTTAAGAATGTAACAGTTAGTGTTATCAAATAGTGTTAAATAATTTTGATCACAAATTTGGGAAACACTAAGTAAATTATACTGCAAATTTTCACAGTAATTTACTTTTTCAAATGTTAAAACACCATTAGTTACCATTCCCTCACCAACAATTTTACCTCCCTTCTTATCCCCACCAAATGCCACATAAGAGGCATGTTTGTGTTTGAAGTCATGGAGAAGTGCACAGTTGCCTGTCATATGTCTGGAACAACCACTGTCAACATACCACTTGTTATCAGCTCTCCTTGATTGTTCCTGCACACAAAAAGAAATTAGTTAGAAATGACAACCCAAGGCTTAATTGTCTTGGGTTTGCCAGTTGTGTCAACAATAGTTATTCCTTCATGAATTAATCTTGAAGTTTCAGTATTAGTTGTTTCTTTTTGATCTGATGGTGGTGAGGATGATTCTGTTGAAGATGATTCAGGTTTCTGAGTATCTTCATGCTTATCCGAGTCATTCTTCAACTTGGCTTGTTTTGGTTGGTATCTTAACTTTGAAGAGGATCCTGTAGTCTTGAAAGTTTCTTTATCTTTCTGCTTTGATTGAGACACAGGAATTCCTTTATCAAAGTTGTCAAAGAAATCATCAACAGCTTCAGTCTGTTTATCAGACAAATCCACCTTTTTATGAGGTGTCTTAGCCTGTGCTGGTATTTTCTTCTTCACAGTCTTGTCCGCAACAGATGATCTTTTTGTTGACTTTTGTTGTTCTTTCTGAGCCTTTGTCTCTTTTTCACTTTCTGAGTCGGATGATGCAACTTGTGACTTCTTGTTGTTCTTTTTCTTATTCTTCTTATTAAAATAACATTCCTGAGTGGAATGGTTATTTTTATCACATATGCCACAGTGTTTGTTAAAGAAACAATCATCAATCATGTGATTGTTCATGTTGCAAATGGAACAGTAACTGCTGAAATAGCATTCATCAGTGTTGTGATTCTTCATATCACACCATTTGCAATATTTCTCTGAAGTTTCTTCGGGTTCAGCCTTCTTTTTGTTCTCACTTGCTGAAACATCAGGTGATTTCTTCTTGTGTTTGTTGGGGGCTTCATTAGCTGTTGTTTGTTTGTCTTTGGCTCCCTTTTGTTGCTTGATATTGAGCTTTTTCTGAGCATGTTTGTTTGTTTCTCTTGTTACCTCTTCCGCAGAATCAGTTTCTCTCTTCCGTTGCTTTTCTGCGAATACAGTAGATTTTGCCTTCCGCAGATGATCTACGGACTTGGCAGTTTTTGCTTTCCGCAGATGTTCTACGGATTCCTCAGAATTCTTTTTCTGCGTATGAGCTACGGATTCTTCTGATTTCTTTTTCCGCAGATGGTCTACGGATTCCTCAGTAAGAGCTTTCCGAGGATTCTTGTTTGTTTGTTTCTTACCTTTATCTGAAGATGACAAAGGTGCTTCATTACTTGATCTGCAGCTATCAATCTTGTGAAGATTTAGTTCTTGTAATCCTTCATTAAGTTCAGCAATCCTTTTGCAAATAGTCTTCAGCATGTTCCGTTGCTTTGGCGGGTACTGCAACTTTGATTCTTCAAGGACTCGCGGAAGACCAGTTTCAACTTGAACATTCTTACCAATGTTCAGTTGATCAGTATCATGTTCATCAGAATCATCCAGGTCATCATAGTTATCAAAATCTGATTCATTATGTTTAAGTGATTCTGATTCAGTAGATTCAGTTTCACTCATCTCAGTTTCATTATTGTTTATTTGACTATCTTTGATGTCAATTTTGGTGCTTTGCACAAAATGATTTGACAAATTGTTAGTCATTATTTCAGGTAAAGGTGTGTAGTTATCATTAATAGGTGGTGCAACAGCATTATAACCCAACCCGGACCTGTTCTTTGATTCAATGTGAGAGTTTAGCAACTTCTCATATTGCTGAGATGATAATTGAAACTTCTGAAATTTCACTTCAGTGGATGCATGATCAGCCATGGATTTTGTTAAGGAAGTGGTCAGATGCTCAACTTGGGCTTTTAGACTGTAGTTTTCAGAAACATATTTTTCTAAATCCTTTTGCAAAGAACTTATTTTGATTTGATATAGTTTTTGTTCTCTTAAGTGTGATTCATTTAAAACCATAGTTTCTTTTACTTTATCAGCCAATTGTTGAGCATGGACTCTATATCTCTCAACTTCCTCAACACATGTTGATGAACATAACCTGTCTTTTACCTCTCTGGCCATAGGAGGAACTTTGTTTTCCATATGCGCCATCAATGCTTGATTCTCCTCTATCACTTCCTTCTCATACAGACTCCAGTCACATGTTCCATCCTGAAGTATGATCAGCCCTGTCTCCTTAGAGTTGCTTGGTCCTGCTGATGTATTTGTGGCTGGTGGGGATGTGAGCTGAGGTTGTCTATGCAAAGATCTTTGAGAGGTTGGCTGCTGATTCTGATAGTGTTGTTGCTGCTGATTTTGTTGCTGCTGCTGCTGATACTGTGGAGTTGATTGTTGGTTGCATTCTCTAGAAAAATGACCATAGAGATTGCACTTGAAACATCTGACTTTTGACTTATCAACTCCAATCTTCGATGTTTTGCTTGCTGCTGCCAGATTTTTATTTCTTCGAAGATATTGCTTGGCTCTGTAAGCAATCATCGCCATCTGCCATTGTAGATCCATCTCTTCTACTACATCAGGAGGGAGTTCCTCCAAGTCTTGCTGACAGATGTTAGCTGATGTAAGGGAACTTCCAAGATATGCTTGAAAGCTAGAACTAAAAGCTGCAAAGGCTGCTTTTTGTTCTTTAGAATCCAATATCACAGTTATTGGTTCTGAGTTTGCTGTTGCTGATGTCTCTCTTTTCTCTATAGATTTAGCCTTTTCCTTTTGATTTTTACTTTGAGATGATTTCTTAGTGGGTTTGGACGCATAAAAGCTTACTTCCTCTTCATCATCACTCAAAGTACAAGAGTTATCACTTTCATTATTAGAGATAAATGCACTTCCAGCATTCTTGGTTTCCTTGAAGTGATAAGGTGAGACATGAGTTCGCACACTCTTGTTTCTTGACTGTTCATCCAGTTCAAGTGCTTCAACTTTAGCAACCAAAGTATCTAGACCAGTTGTCTTGAGATCTATGGTGTTCTTGAACATAGAGACTGTTTGCTTCCAACTTTCAGGTAAAGTGTGGAGCATCTTCTTGTTCAGTTCCTCAGTAGTATATTTTAACTCCAAGATGTTCATCTCAGTAACAAGTTGCATAAATCTATGGAGTTGCTGAGGAATTGACTCACCCTCAATATGATGAAAAGTTTCATATTATGATCTAAGGGTGTCTTTCCTTATGCTTCTGATCTCATCACTCCCTTCATAGAGAGTGTGAAGTATCTTCCACAGGGAATTTGCTGTTTTATAGTTCTCGCACCTGATCAAGATTTCTTCAGGCAAAGCCATACTAAGCAAGCTGTATGCTTTAATATCGACTTTGACCTTCTTGACATCATCAGGTGGCAAGTCCTTAGTGCTGATTGGCTGATTTTTGTCATTATAATCCGGCCCAAGAGTGGGTGGAATATAAGGACCTTGAGTGATGGACTCCCACAAGTCAGAATCTGTGTAGTTCACATGATTCCTGAACTTGATCTTCCAGGATTTAAAATCAGCTTTCGTTTCCAACTTTGGCGGTTGATAAGATCCTCCACCAAAAGTACTCATGTTTAATGCAAACGAATGAATAAAAACTTAAAAGCGAAAATTGACAGATCTATCAGAGACGCAAATCTAGTATTCAATTGATTTGAATATAGATCTAAATCAAACAAGCAATGAGAGAGTGCTTGCTGAAAAATCAGTCGTTGATTGAATTGTTTGAAAATCAATTAAACAATTTTAATACTGATAGATCAATTGATCTAAATCAATGAGCACCAAGGCTCTGATACCACCTGTAAATCCAAGGATCGAAATACAGGAATTACCAGTATTAAAATAAATCAATTTAATGATCGCGGAATTATCACTAATTGACGTTTAATTGTTTTTAATGATTAGTGATGAACACAACCACAGAAACACAATAAATACGAAATCAATAATAATTAAAATGTATTTCATTAACTATACTGTAATGATTACAAAAGAATAATAATGAATGACTATGAACAATCGAATTCTGTGAAACGAATAATGTTTGATGTTGATGTGACGGCAGCTAGGGTTGCACAATGAACTCTTGACAGCCGTAATATTGATTGATTGTGTTCACATCGAGATGTGAAACCTAGGACTCATATTTATACACGGTTTGAGTCGGTTAAGGAAACACCGGATCTCTCGGGATTTGTTATTGATTGTGTTGACTTGTTTGACTTCTTGATAGTTGCAATCGCACAAGTATAATGATCTTCCGCAGCAATCTTCTCGTCCGCAGAACATTTGTTCTTCCGTAGATGATTTAGTTTTCCGTAGCAAAGTTGTTCTTCCGTAGGAAATTCTTCTTCCGTAGGAGTCTTCACTTCATGGTACTTGATCATCCGCAGGAACATGTACTTGGTCATTTGGTCTTGTATGAAACATATCTACGGATTAATAAAATTGTTCATCCGTAGATGTTTCATACACTTGGTCAATTCCATGAATCCATCCAAGTATATTGTTTTTCCCTGTCAAGTCACAAATCAACACATATATATATGGGGTTATCCTATAGATTCAAATCACATATATATATATTTTGACTGTTACAAATATTAATTACAAGACTTGATTTTCAAGTACTAAGCCTATACAAAATTGATCTAGCCCTATTCAATCTAGACCTAACACATATCCTTGCTTGTAGATTTTTGCGCTTATTTAAATCTTGTCATATACTTATTTTCTGGGCACGTAAACTATTTAACAAAAGCAAAATACTCGAGGTACACACCATCAGAGAGATAGTACTCGTGCTTATATTATGTTCCTCTAAGATGGAATGAAAAGTTAAGTGCAACTTCGTTTATGATGTCGTTGAATATCTACGGCTGGTCAAGTATGTTGATGTTGTTGTTTGATCATGCAACTTCAAATAAGGCATGCCAAATCCACCGATCTTGTGACACCATCGCTTTGATCATTATTGTTAGACATAGATGATCACTTTTCATGTACCGGCTTCACCCTACTGAGTACCGAGTACTCGACCAAATAAGTCGAGTTTTACAACACACACATATACAGTTAGGATCATTTGAAAACTACTATTTTTAGAACTGTGAGAACTAATATTAATAGTTTATATATTTTTTTTAATTTTATACTTTTTACATACAATTGTGTACGTTTATATAGATTAAAACCATCAAAATAACATAATAATCAATCAAACTAATGTTTCATATGTTTTTAATCTTTTAAACGATCCTAACTTATTCTATATTAACAAATAATTTATTTTTTTAAAATTTAAATATAATGTTGCTATATATTTTTTAATTTAAAAAACTTTACATGTGTTCCTTGCGAATTGCTTGAGCACGCATGTAGTTACCATACAATGGTCAAGAGAGGGATAAGGCTCTTGGCCATAACCATGCTTGGCTGCCTCTGCCATGGTCCACAACACCTCGCCATGGTATTCCACGTGTAGCCAACATACCAACTAGGAGGATAGAACCATGTCATGGGTCGTGGTATGTCCGTTGAGGAGCCTTATCAAGTGACTCTTCAATCTATTGATGGGAAAAGAATCGATCCGATTTGAAATCGAACTTATTTTGGTTTAGTTCATTTTAAACTGCTTTCAACAACAAACCAATTGCAAACAAAAGGATCCGGACAGGGCCAAACCAATTAACCATTTAAAAACTAAGCAGCAAAGCTCTAATGCATTGTGTATAATTTTCAACTAGATGGCTTCTAAGTGCTGCACATGACTTCTAGGCTCTAGCTTAGATTTCATCTTTCAAAAGTAAGTTAAAAATATTATTTTATAACGATAATTAATTTTATCATATTTTCTTTATATCTTATAATTGTTGGTCTCAAGCAACACTTGAATCATGAATTTGATAAAGATTTTAGATCAAACACCACAAAATAAGATGAACAATGAAGAACATCTCAAGAACACACTCGAAACCCTTTGTTTGATCCAAAAATATGATTACAAAATAATTTGAAAGTGGAAACCCTAATTACTAGCTCCTCCAAGCTTAAAAACCCTAATTGCCATACTTTACTATTTATAGTAAATGACAATTTACTAATGACACTTAGGACCCTAAACTATGACAATTAGAAATTACAATTAAAACCCAAAATGTCTAAAAACAAGATTAAATATATTTTGTCGACACAAAATATATTTATTAACAATAAACATCCTAGACAAATATATCTCAATGTCCTGTCTCTAATCTTCATCTCGAACACGTCATGTTGACTATTGTGTTGACTTTGACCGTTGACGTTGACTTTGTTGACTTTGACTGTGTTGATAATATTAGACTATCCTTCAGACCCAACAATATTCCCCCTTAGTCTACTATTATCAATGTCTTTCATCGTGATCAGTACCGATAAGTCAACTGAACTTGATCTTCAATTTGGTAAGCTTCAGTCTCAATGTTGAGGTCCAACAATATTCCCCCTAGACTGATGCTTCCTAAATTTTGTTGCTGAAGATCTTTATCTCACAAGTTCCCCCTTTTTATATGTTCCCCCTTGTCGTGTGCATCCTCTTGATTATAATGGAAACCCTTTCTTGAATCTCTGAGTGGTTCAGAAGATGTAGGAGGAGGGTTCCTAGCTTGGTATCTTCTGTAAATTTGAGGAACAGGATCCCTGGTCTGGTTCATTGCTCATGTGATGATTGGCCATCACTTGTAGCAAAATCTGCAAGATAATCACAAACACATTCTCGACATTTCTAATTAGATCATTTCAACAAAACAAATAAACCCGTGTTTATCTGTTTATGAAAACAAGCGAACTCGTGTTTGTTTGTGTGTACAATTTCCCGTGAAATGCATGAAAATGATAAAATTGTAACAGCATAATATGAAAGACCTAAAAGAATTTTGAAATGAAAATTTATTATATTTTATTATATATATATATATAATTTTTTTTTTTAATTAATTTTTTTTAATTTTATATATCTATTAATTTTTTATAACCGAGAACTTAATCGATCATGAGATCACATCCTCAAAATATACTTTAGCATAAAGATGAAATTAATCATCAACAAGCAATGAGATCATACTGATAACTGAATCCAATCACAGTCTTTGAATGATTTTGAAATTCTCAAACAGATCAATAACGATTGCTGATATATTTGTCCACTTAAACCCATGCCCTATCTTTTTCAACAAGTATCAGATGATTCGTTAAGATTCGATTAAGCACTTTAGAATGCTAGGACCCCATAATCATTTGGCAAAAACCCTCACCCAACCTCAGGATTTCTTGAATTTTGTTATGATCTTTATAGAACAAGGCTTGTGCATGAGTGTGTAAGTGATTATCAACAGAATATTGCATTCTGTGATGAATTCATCATTTAGATGATTTGACACAACTTAGATTAAAATAATGAGAGCTCCAGGTCTATACTCACGTATAACAAAGGAGATGACCATTTAATCATATGCCGATGAGAGCTCCAGGTCAGTACTATCGTACAGCAAAAGAGATCATCACTCCAGGTCAGTACTTCCGTACAGCAGAGGAGATTAGCACAAACACAAGACACATAAATACACCAAACATGGCAAAGAGATAGAGATATAGCTTATCATCATGGTGGGTGAAAGATCAATTCTCAATCGAATTTTTGTCGGGACTCAGTTTTCGTGCAGGCCAAAATGATTGCGTAAATCCAGACATCCATAAGCATATATTTAATTTAAATCATCATGCTGCAGTCTACTTTATTCTTCAGGCTGAGCCTACCAAGCATATCATTAAAGAATCTGTTTGTTTTTCTATTATTTGCAATTAAAAATAAGATGTAAATCAGATAACAGCATCAGTTACTATCATTTCTTATTTTAAAAACGCAAGTCATGCAAAAACAAACATTTCAAGAAGATATACAATCATTTCTCAATCATCTCGAATCAAGTTCCCAGTTCTCTTTTTATTTTTATTTACTTATACTCTTCCCCTAAATTTTTATTTTTTGCAAACTTACTTTTTATTTATTATTTTTATATATATATATATTTTTTAATTTTTAATTTTTTTTAATTTTTAATTTTTTTTTACAAAATTGTACAAAAATAAAAATTTATCAAAGAAGGTCTTCCAAACTACACCGATTATCAAGATAAGAAATAAATTATCAAGAAATATGCAGTGACTGTGAAGTAAGAACTATGAGAATGCAGATAAAAATCCAGATTGTGGATATAATACCATGACCTTAACCTGTTTGTTCTACCTCAAATTTGAATTAGGAACAATCCCTATCAGTAAACCGGATTACTAACAGTCCTCCTGAATTGTTCCTGCACTCATAAACAGATTAGTTAGAAAGAGGAACCCAGGCCATCGTAGTCCTGGAAGTTTCTTTTTCATCAAGATAAGTAACAAGCTTCTGCATACAACCGTTTAAACAATCGGGGATTGCTGTATCCTTCTTTTTAATTTGCCAAATTTGTTTTGGTTCAATTAACTTGGATTTGAATGAATTAAATTTAGAAATCATTTTTTGTTTAAGACTAGAAGGAAAAGAATTTGGTTTTGAAGCTTTGGTTATTTTCATCTTTGTATCATGTGAAACCGGCTTCACATGAAAAGGTTTGGATGGAGGGTTTTTCATCCAACCATTCAAAGATGTGTGTTGTTTACCTCTTGATCCAGAGAAGCAACCCGTGTTGCCTTTACCGTCTGGAACATTCTTTTTAGACTTACATTTGGAGAAGCAATTTGTTTTGCCTTTACCATCCTTAGCAAGTCTTTAAGGACATTTCTTTACCACATGACCTTCTTTTCCGCACTCAAAACAAGCCTTGAACGACTTTTGATGATTGATTGACCCGTGTGATGCATGTGGGGATGAGGATTGCTTTGAGCTTGTAGCAGATTCTTGCTTATTCTGAAGTTTCCCGTGCTGAAGAGGGAATGAGATCTTCACTGATTGACTGAGTTGTTTTGCAGTTGGAGAAGAGATCCATATTGGTCTTGATTCAACTTTTGGAAGTTTTTGAGACTTGACAATATCAGGGGATATCTTGATCTGTGAGGAACCAACACCATCCTCTGTGTTTGATTCATCATCTAAGCTTGTCCAGTCTCGTAGACACAAATCTGCTTCCAATGGATCTTGATTAATAGGATTTGAATGTGTTGCTGTTGTTGTAGCTTGATGATTAGGAGATTCCTGAACAATCTCTTCTTTCACACTCCTGACAGGCTCATATGTAGGAATTTCACCTGCTTTAAACTTATCAAAGAAGTTAGAAGAAACAACTGTTACAGGTTTGCAAACAACAGGAACTGAACAATCATTAGCTTGACTGTCAGCATCCGGTTTACTGTATCCCATACCAGTCGGAGAATCATAATCATCTCGCACCTCTTTAAGGTTAACCCCTTCTAATCCTGCATGCAAACTATTAGTATCCTTCTGAATAATCTCTTGAATCAACTCATTTGTAGGATGAGGAGTGGGTGTAGGAGAATAACAGAAAGTACTAGGTGGAGGATAAACATATGCTTTATCTTCATGACCTAAACCGGTCTTGATTTTAGCCCCCCGTTGTCTTTTGCATAATTCCTCCTGTTTCATACCCGAAAGAGCCCATTTTTCCAACTTATTTTTAAGTTTTCGGGTTTCAAATTCAGCGAGTATGACTTGTTCAGTTAAGTAGTTAACTTCACAATTCTTTTCCAAAAGCGTTCTCTTCAAATGTTCGTTTTCTTTCAAAGCTTCTCTTAATTTGACAAAATACTTTGACTCATTTTGTTTAAGCTCTTTGTTGGTTTTCTTTAATTCATTTTCATTCATTATAAGTAACCTGTTAGCTTTATATATACTGACTAAACAGATTTTGCATGCAGAGGAACATATGTCTTCAACAATTTCATAAGAAAGATTCATTACCAGTTTTTCTGCCGCGAGAGCACGATCACATTGGCAATAAGGAGTGTTCCTTTTGTACTCCTCCACAGCTGCTTTCTTGGCTTCTTCAATCATTGTTTCCATCTTCATTTTTGTCTGCTCAGCTTCACAACCCTCAGCTCTTGTACCCTCAACAGCATACATAGCTTCCTTAGCGACAACCTGTTTCTCAGCAACATCCCTAGGCACCTGCCCAACTGTTTCCTTCTGAACCACAGCTTCACATACTAACCTTTCTTGAACAACAACTTTTCCAACCAACTTCTCACCAATCTCACAATCCTTGACCTTTTGAACTTCACACGGGCTTGACCAAACATTATCAGCGGTAGCTTCTCCATGAGCTTCACACCAGAATTCTTTGAATGGATCAAAGTTTTTAATGAAGTCATCATTACTTTCAACCACTTCAGCAACCAAAGCGTGATTGATTTCTTCTTCTGATTCCTTGATTTCAGCACTTCGATCAAAGTTGATGAGTAGTGTTGTTTCATTCTTTGTATCTGCAAAATAGTCAAACGGACTTTGTGCCATTGTGAGATTATATGATTTAAGGTCTTCTGAAGATGACATTTTTAAACAATTAAACGACCCAAAAATATTTTTCCCAAAAATTGTAAAATAATTCTCCCCCGGGAGAATATTTTTTTTTCCTAAATGTCACGCTAGAAAATCTTAGCAACTGGGGTCAAGCTTGTTTTTTTTTTATAAATCTTCAAAAATCATTGAATATTTCTTAATCGGGATGACATTAATTAAGAAAAATACAAACCAATTATTAATCTTTAACTAGTCCACATTGTTAAGATTCAAACAATTGTTAGCCTAATTTGGTTGATTTTAATGAGCCCGTAAATCAATTTTTTTTAAATCAGCTCAATTTGTTGAAGCCCAAACCCAATTACTAATTGAAAACCCTAAAACTTATGAAACACCAACAAAAACACACACTTCAGATGTGATCTTTAGAAGCTACTCTCAAACACAACCTCAAATCCTAAAAGTCTACCCCCAAATCTCTTCAAAAACTCCTCCAAAACTAGATTGCCTGCTCTCTCTCTCTCTCTCTCTCTCTCTCTCTTTGTCTTTCAACACACATACAAACATCTAACTTCAAACACACTCTTAAACACACACAACCTTCAACACTTTTTAGAACCAATAAAACTTTAGGCATATAATTCACCATCGACACTTTAATCTGCTCAAAACCCACAAGATTCCCCCCATTCAAGACCTCTTCAGCAGCAACAGCCCCCTGCATCCCAACACAAAGACCCCACAACAGGCTGCAGCTAAAATCAACCCTTTCTTAACCAAAACTTCAAGAAAAACAGAACCCACAATCGATTTATGTTCAATAGTGCTACTTTTAACCCAAATAGATCTCAACCCTCTGTCTCTTCGAACAACACTGCAACTGGTGTCTCTTGAGAATCTCAAATCGCTAAAGTGGTTCGGGTGATATGTTCGCGAGGGGTTAGGGTCAAGGGTTAGGGACTGATGAGATGGAGAAGGTGGGTGGTTGGGTGAGAGGCTGTGGGTGTATGTGTGTCTGCGAGTGGCGGTTTGGGATCTGGTGGTGGTGGTGGTTCGGCGGAGTTGGGGTGGTTGTGGTTAGGTGATGGCGGAGATGGTGGTGATGAGTGGGGTACAACGGTTTTAGAGGCAGTGGTTGTGGTGATGTGTGGGGTCGCTGTCGCAGGTGGTTTGGGAGGCTGCGAGTGGTGGCTTCGGGTGCGGGTGGTCGACGAGGTGGGAGATGAGGGTGTTGTGAGACGTTGGTAAGAGGATGAAGGGGTGGAGGGGTGCGGTGGTGTGGAATTGTGCTAGTCGGATTATGTCCTCCGGCGAGCTGGACGGCGGTGGGTCACGGTGGTTGTGATGTGGTTGCAGCCGTGGTTGTGATGTTGCTTTTTCAGATCTGTTTTTCAATTTTTTTAATCTAAAATATTAGCAGACCATTGATATGTTGTTGCTTGATGTTGTTGGGTAATTTCGTTTGGTTTGCAGGTAAATTCGCTCAGAATTAGTAGATTCGCCGGTAAGTGCGCTGGTAGGTTCGCCGGCAAGTTCGCCGGAACAGTAAGTTCGCTGGTAGGTTCGCCGGCAAGTTCCCCGGAACAGTAAGTTCGCCGGCAACTTCGCCGGAATGCGTAAGTTCGCTCGGAAATGTGAACTTTCGTTCAAAATGGTACAAATTCGCTGGCTAATTTCTCTGAATGAAGATTTGAAGATCTGAAGAACACCAAGAACACACACACTGTGTGTGAGAGAAACACTTTTTAAATTTCAAATTTCTTTTCAATTTCTTGTAGTAATTGTTTTGTAGATGTAAAATATGATATCAAATGTTGTAAATCTATTATGAAATGTTGTAGATCTGATCAAAACAATGATATGGATGAACTCAAAAACTCAGATCTAGTTTCTCTCTCTAAAACCCTATTTTCTCTCTCTACGAATCTGATAATAAACTTCAAAATCAGCAATTATTCTTCTCAAAAACTGATTCAAATGGCTTTGATACCAAATTGTTGGTCCAAGCAACACTTGAATCATGAATTTGATGAAGATTTTAGATCAAACACCACAAAATAAGATGAACAATGAAGAACATCTCAAGAACACACTCAAAACCCTTTGTTTGATCCAAACATGTGATTACAAAATAATTTGAAAGTGGAAACCCTAATCACTAGCTCCTCCAAGCTTAAAAACCCTAATTGCCATACTTTACTATTTATAGTAAATGACAATTTACTAATGACACTTAGGACCCTAAACTATGACAATTAGAAATTACAATTAAAACCCAAAATGTCTAAAAACAAGATTAAATATATTTTGTCGACACAAAATATATTTATTAACAATAAACATCCTAGACAAATATATCTTCAACGTCCTGTCTCTAATCTTCGTCCCGAACGCGTCATGTTGACTGTTGCGTTGACTTTGACCGTTGACGTTGACTTTGTTGACTTTGACTGTGTTGATAATATTAGACTATCCTTCAGACCCAACAATAATTTTCAAAATATAACGTTATTTAAAGTTACGAATACTCGGTTACGACATCTTATTTTTATCTTTGTTTGGGCTTAAGTTTCGTTTGAATCCGACTCGACTCAAATATAATATATTTATTAAAATTTAAAACATAATTTTTTTTTGAAAATTCTAAATGTATTGTTGTGACGTGATTTTCTACGCACATTTCTATATAATTTTTATTTAAAATCAAGTCCAACAACAAGTAGCCTAACCCCTCTACACACTATATTATATATTTAGTTCTTTTCAATACATCATAATTGTTATCTATATACCGATATACTATTACAATATGCTTACTTTTACATTTGTTTTGATATAAATTCTATCCAAACCACGTAACAAGCAGGCGAAACATTAGTCCCAACTAAGGGGCTGTTTGGCATCATCTGGATAAGCCTCTTAATGGTTCAGGTTGCTGAATGATTCAACACTTAATGGTTTAAACTGTTTTTTTCACGAGTAAATGTCTGAATTATTTAGGCATTTGTCTCTGAGTGGTTAAGCATTATACTAATGCTGAATGGTTAAGATGTATAATACTGAATGGTTAAGATCTCTTATCTGAATTGGTTAGACATTTACCTTTGAATAATTAAGTTATATACTAGCTCTTAATAGTTAAGACCTTTTAATAGTGCATACCTTTTATTGAATCATCATTTAATCATTCAGAAATAATCAAACAGTGAAATAAAACGATTTGGATTCAAGTTATAAACAAGTGTTAGTGAGTGGTTCCATTCCTTTAAGAAAGTCCAAGTCAAACTAAAGCTAGCTAGAATCATTAGCCCATGTCGAAAGCCCAAAAGCTAGCCCACCATCCTAATTCCATATCTTCGGCTTCGTTACTTGAAGCTTTCGCGGTTGCACTTTGGCCCTAATTTCTTCTCCACTGCTACACTCACATAGCAACCACTTCCTTCTTCCCGAAGTTTCTTCAGGTGAACTCGGGTAACATCACTTCCTCTACCTCTCAAAATCGGTTCAGATCTGTTCATTTCTTTACATGATATTTGATTTACAAGCTCCATAGATGAAACTTGTTATTGTTCGTGATTATTTGGAAAACTAGTGTGTCGGCGTCGATTTTCCTCCCAAATCAGTGTTTGCACATGGTTATATGCTCTTCTTGCTAGCGTTATTTTTGTGATCCAAACCAGGTGTTGGTCGTTATACCATCAGAAACCCTAGAAACCTCGAAAAACCCTAACATCGTCATTGTTTGCTGGACCTGCACATTCTGTCTTTGTAACGGGTTGCGTTTTGCTTTATACACAATTGGATTTGTAATGGGTTGCGTTTTGGAAGGAAACAGCTTCTATCATAAAGTCTATGATTTGATGCTTTTGTATAACATCAAATTAGATATCTGATGTCTTTACTTTTTTTCTTGTTCAGCTCATTATAATCTTATAGGCTACTGCATTTCATCTATCTGCTGACTTTAAATGGCGGTAAGTTACATCATGTTATAACTTTTGGGGTTGCAGTAAGTTTATTATTATTATTTTTTTTTTCACACTGCCTGTCTGCTTTTGATGTGTATTTCAGGTTGAAAAGCTTTTTAAAGATGAAGCTACCGAAGAAAAGGGTGAACGAGCTCGTATGGTGAGCCTTCTGAGACCTTTGAAATTTATTACAAATCTTATAATTTTTCTATAATTTATTGGATGCAAATTATCTTCATGGTTCAGGCATCCTTTGTTGGAGCCATGGCAATAGCTGACTTGGTCAAAACAACCTTAGGGCCTAAAGGAATGGTATATCTTGTTTTTTTAACATGTGTAATATAGATAGTGGATTTTGATATGCGTATCTGTTTATTTAGTCATTTTTAATCATTCCTTTTTATGCAGGATAAAATATTACAGTCCACAGGTAGAGGACACAGTGTCACGGTCACTAATGATGGTGCCACTATCTTGAAGTCCCTTCATATTGACAATCCTGCTGCTAAGGTCCTTATTGGTATCCTTGGAGTTGTAATACCATTTAGTGTTTTATCAATATTATATTAACTTTTTCAACAGCTTATAGAATCATTTTTAACTTTTTATGTGTTAAGAAAAGTGTCATATGTGATTTACTATCTAATATAATCACATAGGAGATGGTGAAGGGTGATCTGAACTTACAGATTTTTCACAAAAAGTTTAACAAAGTTTGTCAAGTTTCTTAATTTTAAAAATTAGACATCTCAAAAGTGCAAGATGATGAAGTGGGTGATGGGACTACTTCAGTGGTAGTTTTGGCTGGTGAACTTTTGAGGGAAGCTGAAAAGTTAGTGGCATCAAAAATTCATCCAATGACAATAATTTCAGGTTTTGTTTTTGCATTCTCTTCTTTTCGTGTTGTTTTAACTTTTTCATAATATTTCTGTTTCTAATTGTTTGTATTTATGGTAAATTGCTTGGTCGTCTTTAGGTTATCGGATGGCTGCTGACTGTGCTCGTAAAGCATTACTGGATAGGGTCAAGGATAATAAAGATGATGCAGGTTTTATTGTTCACATCAGTTTACCAGCTCACCATTTCATATTGTGATTGCTTATTTATACTTTTATTATGGTTGCTTTAATTATGATTGCTCTGAGTGGGATATACTGGGTTTGTTTGTTTGTTTGTTTAAATGCATGTATTTTCATTTTAAAGTTATGGCTCTTAAAAGCAGGGATTCAGTATCATTCTTGTATTCCAGGCTTATTTTAAATATAACTTATATTTTGTTCATGTTCATGCAGAGAAATTCAGGTCAGATTTGATGAGGATTGCTATGACCACTTTGAGTTCAAAAATTCTCTCACAGGACAAGGAACATTTTGCTAAATTGGCTGTTGATGCTGTTATGAGGCTTAAAGTGAGTTTTTGGCTTGTATCTAATGACTTCTAAAAAGTGGATGAGTGTTATTTTGTCTTAAAGGAATAATTCACATCATAACATGTGTTGGTGCCATTATTATTTTTTTTCTGGAAATCTTTATTAGTAGTTTCTGATATTTCCCTTGAATATGTCAGGGAAGCACAAACTTGGAATCCATACAAATCATAAAGAAAGCCGGAGGGTCACTAAAGGATTCTTTTTTGGACGAGGGGTTGGTCAAATAACCTTATCCTCTTATTTTACGATTATGGATTAATATGAAACAGAGTTCGTGTAAGAAGATAATACTTTAAATCTAATTGGTATCACATATTTACGCAGATTTATTCTTGACAAAAAGATTGGCCTTGGGCAACCAAAACGTATTGAAAATGCAAACATTTTGGTTGCAAATACAGCAATGGACACAGATAAAGTAAAAATCTATGGCGCGCGTGTTCGGGTAGATTCAATGGCCAAAGTTGCTCAGATTGAAGGAGCAGAAAAAGAAAAAATGAGAGAAAAAGTGCAAAAGATAATTGGTCATGGGATTAACTGCTTTGTCAACAGACAGTTAATTTACAATTTCCCAGAGGAATTGTTTGCTGATGCTGGCATTCTTGCAATTGAGCATGCTGATTTTGATGGTATTGAACGCCTTGCTTTAGTTACTGGTGGTGAAATAGCATCAACTTTTGATAATCCAGAATCTGTTAAACTCGGGCACTGCAAACTCATTGAGGAGATTATGATTGGTGAGGATAAATTGATCCACTTTTCCGGTGTTGAAATGGGTCAGGCCTGTACCATTGTTCTGAGAGGAGCAAGGTATGCCACATATATACATATACAAGTGATTTTATATATTTTAAGAAGCAATATTCTCATCATAATCTATCAAAGTTATTGCATCTCTTGTGAGGTATTTAAATCTTTTACTCGTACCAGCATATGCTAAAATGTTGGTTTTGATGGTGATTGTGTGATTTTGAACAATCACGTTCAAATAATAAACTGTAACCAAGTCAATGGAGAAGATGCTCTCTAAATGTGTTTCTGTTTGAAATAGTAGTAGTTTGTTGTTTGTGTGTTCCACAAATTCATTGTATCTGCCATGATGATTTGGATTTCTGATGTTGGTAGTGATGCTAATAAATCCCATTTTGTGTTGCAGCTTCCATGTTCTTGATGAAGCAGAACGATCCTTGCATGATGCCTTGTGTGTTCTGTCTCAGACAGTAAACGATAGTAGGGTTCTCTTAGGTGGTGGATGGCCTGAAATGGTGATGGCTAAGGCAGTAGATGAGCTGGCACGAAAGACACCTGGCAAAAAGTCTCATGCCATTGAAGCTTTCTCGCGTGCCCTTATTGCAATTCCAACCACCATTGCTGATAATGCTGGTTTAGACAGTGCTGAGTTAGTAGCTCAACTTCGTGCTGAGCATCACAAAGAGGATAGCAATGCAGGGATTGATGTGATTACTGGCAACGTAAGTGAATTAAGCTGTTCAATTAAATTGTTTTAAATTTTATAATAGAATTCTGTTCAATAAAGTACATCTATTGAGGTGAAATAAGCTAGCATATAACCCTTAATTACTAAATGGCATTAATTGCACATTTATATAATTGGATGCCTTTATAGGGGGGCCAAACTGACATTTAGCTATGATACAATGCATTAGTTATATGTTCTTAAACCATATTGTCTACAGGTAACTTAATTTGAATTGTTTTAAGTTTTATAATAGTAACCTGTTCAATAAAGTACATCTTTTTAGGTGAAATAAACTAGCATATAACGGTTGATCAGTGAAACTTCACTAATCGCACATTCCTATATTTTTGTGCACTTCTAAGGGAAAAAATCGGCATTTAGCTATGATACAATGTGGTAGTTATGGACGGGGTAGTATTGTCACTGATTACATGAGCAATAATTGTTTATCCAATCATTTAATTAATTCAGTACAAAAACTGCAAAACCAAACATCCTTCATTATAAAGTCGTTTAGTTTGTAAACGCAAACCCCCGTAAATTCTATTCCTAAATCCACCTATTGTCCACTTTGTGGGACTTGAACCTGCATCACCTTGGTGGGGTCAAACATCAGGTGTTGAAGAGGCCTCCGGTCATTATAAAGTATATTGTTTAATTTGTGTTCGGTTACAATGATTTTTTTACAGGTTGGAGATATGTCAGAGCTTGGAATATCAGAGGCATTTAAGGTGAAACAGGCTGTATTGCTCTCTGCAACTGAAGCTGCAGAAATGATTCTGAGAGTCGATGAAATCATCACTTGTGCACCAAGGAAGAGAGAAGATAGAATGTGAGCACATTGTAGTAGGTCCCTTGCCATGTGTCATCGATCCATTGGTTACAGATTTGGTTTGATTTTTAGTTTTACCAGGGTGTAGTACCTAAAACTTAAATTTTGTTTGGTGGTTTTTGCTGTAGCAAAATGTTGCTTTTTTTGTTCTCTTTCATTTTGAAGGGGGACCAAATCTTGAACGATATCACGTATCCAGCTTGTGTTTATTTTCTAAACTGTTGAGGTACATGTCTTGTTAATGATTAACCAAGTACTTACAACCATGAGTGGAAAAATCACTGAGACGGGTCTGTTTGTGTAATGGGTGAAAACGGTTTTGGGTCCGGGTCGGTAAGAGTAAGGTGGTGGAGGTGGTCATGGTTGCATGCTTGACTAGTTGACTGGACCATTTTGGAGCATTTGCAAACTCAACCTCAAAATCTTAGGTGACAGTTAAAATATCATGTTACAGTGATTAGGTATGTTTATATAAATCATTAATCAGTTTTATGAGTCGTTAGATTGGTCACTAAAGTTTGGTTTTCTACAAAAGCGCCCCTACCATTTTTTTTCACTCACAATATAAAGGGTCAAAGTGCATATTCTCACTTTCATCTTCCAACCGCCATCTCGTATCGATTATCCTAATCGTCAAATATTGTTCACCAATGTATATATATAAAGCATTTTGTACAAGTCAGTACTAAAATACAAAAGGAACGTCTTTGCTTATACATGTGTTCCCATCCAGCATTTTTAAAATATAATATCTTCTTTAAAATATAATGGTGTAACGCGTTTATTTTTATTGACGTTTTGATATAACTTTCTGTTACGCAACAATAATGATAGGGTGTGAATTGTAATAAATAGAAATAGAAGGGCTTTTGTGTAATTGTCTTCATTAGTTACAACTACCAACTGTAACTACCGTTAGTAGTTGATTGCAGTAGTAGAAACACAATGAAAGGAATAGAATATACAGGTTGATTGTTTGGAAACTCTCTTCTCTTTGGTTTTTCTCTTTTCATTCGTATCAAGTGGTATCAAAGCTATCCGATCCTTAGATACTCTCCGATCCTTAGATACTCTTAATCAAATTGAAGAAGCAATGGCAACAACTCGGAATCAATCTTTGGAACAGAAGGTACAAGAGCATGAGGCGATCTTACTTCGATTAGAGACAGCCACTGGTCTCAATCTTACAGAATTGGATCGATTCGAGCAGCGGCGATGAAGAATTCGGTAGAATCGCAGGCGGTGAAGGCTCAGATGGTGGAAAACTCGAATTAAATGGTGGAGATTATCAAGAATCTGCAATTGCTTGGTAAAAGTCCATCTATACCATCAGGATCGAACGATGAAGAAGGAAGTGACGTTGGTATCTACCACATCAGTCGTAATAGGTTGACAAAAGTGGAGTTTCCAATGTTTAATGGCACCAACGTAGAAGGATGGCTTTGTAAAGTAGATCATTTCTTCACAATCGACGGTACTCCGGAGAATGCAAAGGTGCGACATGCTATTGCTCATCTAGAAGATATAGCATTACTTTGGCATCAGTTGTTTGTTCGGTCGAGAGGAGGATCGATCGAAGTATGTCATGGAAAGAATACAAGGAATTTATCTCCACCAGATTTGCAGTGATAATCGGATCCGATGCCATGGGAGCATTAGCTGCCATCAAGCAAACTGGAACCTTACAAGAATTATGTCAAGAGTTCGATTTAGCTCTAACGAAGGTAACATTTTGTGATGAATACAACACTAGTTTGTTCTTACGAGCAGTAAAACCTGAAATCGGTAATCCATTGAGGTTATTAAGGCCTAAAAATCTACCTGAGGCTTATATGTTAGCGAGAATACAAGATGAGAATCTTAAGCCTATGCATGCAACCACCAATAATTCCAAACCATATCGAATCTCTTCATCATTCAATTCCTTTAAACCTTCAGATACCTACTCTAAAACTTTGGGCACTACACACACTACTAACATTCCTTTATTACCAAGCCCACCCAATAAACCAAACACCTTTAGTTCAAGGAGATTATCTCCTAAGGAAATTGATGAGAAGCATGCTAAGGGGGAATGCTTTGGGTGTAATGAAAAGTATACACCAGCTCATGTATATAAAAATAAGCAGCTGTTTTCAGTGGAGATAATTGAAGAGGGTAATGATAACATGAGGGAAGAGCAATCTCATTGTGATGGGTATGGATTCAATGAGGCACATGACCCTCAAATATCCCTTAATGCTATCACTGGGGTGCATTCATTCTCAACCATAAAGGTAGTGGGAGCAGTGAATACTAAACCACTACATATTCTAATTGATTAAGGTTCTACTCATAATTTCTTACATGATGGATTGGCTGAGAAATTTAAATTCCAAGTTAAAGAGATGCCTCCAATTAAAATCACGGTGGCTGATGGGAACATGATGACTTGTAATAGAATGTGCCGTGACTTCCAATGGTCAATGCAAGGATATTGGTTTAAAACCGATGTATTCCTTATTCCATTGACCAATTATGACATGGTTCTTGGGGTTCAATGGCTCCAAGGGTTGAAAAATATTACTTGGAACTTCAAGGATCTTATCATGAAGTTTAAGGTTAATGGGATCACAATCACTCTCAAAGGATCTAAGACTACTTCCATATCCTTTTGTTCTGCAGAAAAGATGCAGCTCTTATTGAATCAAGATCCGATAGTTACTCAAGCAAAGTTGTTTAGTCTTCATTTTCAAAAAATGGAAGACTCAAAACATGCACCTAAGATCACTTCACAAGAATTACCTTCGAAGATAGCAACCCTATTAAATAAGTATGATGATGTGTTCCATATTCCAACTTTATTACCTCCTTCTAGACATTGTGATCATCAAATTACTCTTAAGGAAGGTACTAATCCTGTTGCTCTTAAGCCATATCGATACCAATCTGCACAGAAAGATGTTATTGAGCCTATGACTCAGGAGTTATTGGATATGGGAATTATAAGGGAGAGTACTAGCTGTTTTGCAGCCCCGGTAGTGTTGGTAAAGAAAAAAGATGGGATTTGGCGCATGTGTATAGATTATAGGTGCTTGAATGAAGCCACTATCAAGAATAGTTTCCCTATTCCTCTTATTGAGGAGTTACTTGATGATCTTGCGGGATCAACTATATTTTCTAAGCTGGATTTACATTCGGGTTATCATCAAGTACGCATGCATTCAGCTGACATCTATAAAACTGCATTCCGAACTCATCAAGGCCACTACGAATTTCTGGTACTACCTTTTGGCCTAACTAATGCTCCTGCAACATTTCAAGCACTGATGAACTCTACTTTAAACCTCTCCTACGCACTTATGTCCTGGTTTTCTTTGATGACATTCTAGTATATAGCAAAAGTCTAAAGCAACATGTTAAAGATCTCAAAGCTGTTTTACAATTGCTCAGACACCATTCATTGGTGGCCAAACATTCTAAATGTTCTTTTGCAGGGTTCAAAGTGGAGTACCATGTGATAACGTGAGAAGGCGTATCCACAGATCCTAATAAGGTTCAAGCTATTCTTGTTTGGCCAATTCCATCAACTATCAAACATTACGAGGTTTCCTTGGGCTAACGGGTTATTACCGAAGGTTTATCAAATCCTTTGGTTCTATTGCACGCCCACTCACTGATCTTCTCAAGAAGGACTCTTTTAAATGGAACCTAGCTTCTCAAAAAGCTTTGAACAGTTGAAATTGGTGTTTTCAACATCACCTGTTTTAGCCTTGCCCAACTTCACTAAACCTTTTGTTGTTGAAACTGATGCATCGGTTATGGGATTAAGGGCTGTTCTTATGCAAGAAGGATACCCTTTAGCCTTCTTAAGTAAGAGTTTATCACCCCGACAGCAAGCTTTATTCATATATGAACGGGAGCTGTTAGCTATATTAATGGCAGTTAAACAATGGCACCATCACTTAATCATTGGTCATTTCATCATCAAAATTGATCAAAAGAGTTTGAAATTCTTATTTGAGCAGAAGATTCATACTCCTCTTCAATAAACGTGGTTGGCGAAATTGTTAGGCTATGATTATGAGATCGTCTACAAGCAAGGCATTACCAATAAAGTTGCTGATGCACTTTCTTGTGAGGAGAGTTCTTCCTTATTTCAGTTGAGCTTAATTTTGTTGGATCCCTTATCATGGACTCGCATTTAGTAAAGCTGGTCTAATGACCCAAATTTACAAGCCATTCTTCATGCCTTGAAGTAGGGACAATTGATTAATCACTATTCATGGAATGGTACAGTACTCACGAGGAAGGGAAAACTTGTAGTGGGCAATGACTCTCAACTTCAACACAACATTATTACACTGTGCCATGCTTCACCCATTGGGGGGCATTCAGGCATCAGGGCTACCACACGTAGACTTCAAGAGTTGTCCTATTAGAAGAAGAATACGCAACATATTCGCCATTTTATACACGAATGCTTAGTGTGTCAACGAAGCAAGTATGAGCGCACAACCTCTCCAGGCCTTTTGCAGCCTTTACTAATTCTGAAGTCTATCTTTTCAGACATCTCTATGGACTTTATTAGTGGCTTACCCAAGTCATATGGTAAAGATGTGATCTTGGTGGTTGTTGATCGCTTAACTAAGTATGGCCATTTCATTGGCCTTACCCATCCCTATTCAACGTCCCACGTAGCTCAAGCTGTCTTTGATAATGTTTTCAAGTTGCATGGCTGTCCCTCCATAATTGTTTCGGATCGTGATTCTTTATTCATCAGTCAATTTTGGAAGGATTTTATGAAGTTACAGGGAATATCTTTGGCCTATTCAACGGCATACCATCCTCAATTGGACGACTAAACGGAGGTACTCAATCGCTGCTTAGAAGCTTATTTACGAGCAATGGTTATGGATACACCACTGTTATGGTTTAAGTGGCTTACTTTAGCGGAATGGTGGTACAACACCACATGGCATTTGACCATTGGTATGTCACCATTTGAAGCTCTTTTTGGGTTCAAAACTCCCCTGCATATACGATTCATTCCGAATGATTCTTTTGTCGCCTCTATCATGGATTTATTCCGCACTCGTGAATTGAAGTTGGCTAATTTGAAGTCTTCCTTAGAGACAGCTCGAAATAGAATGAAACAACAAGCAGATTTGCATCGCATTGATCGGCAATTTGAGGTGGGTAGCTGGGTTTATGTCAAACTGCAGCCGTATGTTCAGCATTTACTCAAAAATCATCGACATATGAAACTGAGTCCTCGCTATTTTGTGCCTTTTATGATGTTGAGAAGGTGGGACATGTTGCATATCGATTGGACTTACCTGTAACAGCTCAAATTCATCCTACATTTCACGTTTCTTTACTTAAAGCCGCTCATGGTGATCACTCTCACATCATTCCTCTTCCGGAGGAACCTTGCTTCCGATTGCAACCTCGGGCGATTTTTGACCGCCGCATGATTAAGAGGCGCAATCGAGTAACTGTTCAAGTTTTTATTCACTGGCATTTCCTTCCGGTAAAAGAAGCAACTTGGGAAGATTGGGCGGACTTCCAACTCCGTTTCCCTGACTTTTATTCTTGAGGACAAGAACTTTTTCACCGGGGGAAGTATTGTTACATAACAATAATGATAGGGTGTGAATTGTAATAAATAGAAATAGAAGGGCTTTTGTGTAATTGTCTTCATTAGTTACAACTACCAACTAACTATAATTACATAATATTTAAAAAGCAATTGTAATGAATAGTGGGTTTATGGAGTATGGTTTTTTGGCCACATGACTTTTGTGGTTTTTTTATTTTGTCTCTCCATCTTACCAAGTGTATAAACAGAGAAATGAAGTTTTAGGTTTTCTTTACCCCTCTAATTTGTTTATAGAAAAAGAAAGTAGCTGAAGCGCCGCTGTGTTTGGCCTAAGCCGCTCCGCCTTGGTGGATGGCGTCTGTATCATTTGTGGTTTTGGTTGTTTGATTGTTGTATAGAGAGGGTGGCGTCGGTGGTGTTGTGACTCCGCCACCACCGGTGGCTGTAAGTCTACTCGGCGTGGTCTCTGTTGTCGCTCCGCCTCCCCTCCACGGTTAAGGTGGAGCGGGCAATGGTTGTAGCTCGATGGTCTTCATTTAACCCGAGACCTTTTGCGATGGCTATCGCCGGCTTGCCCTGTGGTGTGGTTGATGTTCACCGCCGCAATGGTGATGGTGGGGCTGCTATTTTCATCTGAAAGCCTTAGGGTGTTCGGAGAATGTGTGTTGGTGCTTCTACCGACGACACCATCCGTCGTTCTTTAATGTTTGCGGATATGGTTGTGCGGCGGAAACCGTTTCGATTGTGCAAATCTGGTTGGCTTTCGTTTCCGACATGTAACCGCAACCAAAGCTGACTGTGTTTCAAGTTTTTTACAATTTCGTCAAAACTTTGGGTTCACACGCGCAACGCGTGTGGGGAAAAACACTAGTTACTATTAGTTAGTAGTTGATTGTAATAGTATAAAGACAATAAAAGGAATGAAATATACAACTTGATTGTTTGGAAACTCTCTTTTCTTTGCTTTTTCGCTTTTCATTCGTGTTTAATTCGAAATGAAGACGGGTCGAATATAATGTAAGTTTTTTTTTTTTTTGAACAAATTGTTTTTAGTTGTCTATATTTATCTACTTTTGATAAATTAACCCGGGTCAGATACAATATACATTTTGAAAACATTTTGAAGTGATTATTTCTACCGACTTTTCTGCAACCGACTCAAGTCAAATACTAAATTTTTACTTTTGAAATTCTGAATATACCGATGGCGACTTGCATTTGCGTTTCACGGAAAACTGATG